>JAOUZG010009809.1:0-22060 GCA_026289955.1 Argiope argentata
TTTCATCAGCGTGTTGTCATTAGTTGGCAAGAACTCTGTGGAAAAATAAGTTAATTATAACTGCTAATTAATTCCCGATTATATGAATATGAAATAAATATGACATTTTCTAAAAAATAAATGCAAATTAAATTTTTCTATAATCGTTTACAAAATTTATATTATTAATTAAATATATCAACTTAATGAAATCAATCATGGTTTAATTCATGTAGAATATCTATTCAAAACCGGGTTCAAACACCAATTCGTAGATCTTTAGTAATTGGCATAAATACCGTTTAGTACTACTATTAAAATGGTCTAAATGAAATAATTAACTATACTTAATTCAGTTTGGGTCAATCAATGTTCCGATAAATCAAGAATTTAAAATTTTGAGTCATATTTAATAAAATATTCTTGGGGCACTAATAATTTAAATAGAAAAGGGTAAACTTCAATGAAATAAACCATTCACTGAAATTGACTGATTTATGAGAATTTTAATATTACTATTCTATAAAAACGTACAATTTTAAACATTTTCATCTACCATTAAAGTAAAATGTCAATTCCAGGACAATCAGTGCCGGAATTTTAATTAGATTTATACTTAAATGAATGTGCTTTAGAATGTTTGTGTGAATTGGTGCCCTACAAACCAAATCATATCATCTAGAGCTATCCAACTTTGTCAATATATACCTTGGCGGCTGAAGTGTCTATGCCGGGGAGGGGTGCTTTTTTAAATTTCCATTAATTATAAATTAAATTAAATGTTAGCTGCTTTTTTCCACGATGAAATCCAAAAATATTGCAGCTAAAAACTGATTTTTAAATTATCTCAAAGTTTAAAAAATTATCTTTTGAAATTATAGAAATGTTTTAATAATAAAATAAATAATTATGTGTTATGTTAAATTGAGTCAATATAAGCTGAGTAATTACAAATTTATAATTTTTACATTTAACCTCTCCTCTGCGAATCATACTTAAAATATTCTTAAGCATCTAATATCCAAAATAAAAAATAAAAGGATTTGCAATCCAGTAAAGTACATCAGTCTTTAAAGCTGACCACTTTATGAGCATTTCAATATCACTATTCTATATAAAATGGATTGACCCAGATTAAGAAATTGTTCATTTTTCTGATATTGTAAAATTCAAAACGAAATAAATTGGCCAGACTTTATCGCAAAAGAATACAAAACTATTCATTAAAAAGTTGGAGTGACAAGATAAATTAACAGATATGATTCCTTAGAACAAAAGAACCATTTGATATTTGAACTTATTTTTTTATATTATAAACCAAAAAATTAAAATATCTTTAACAGCATATATATGCTATTAAAAATAAATCTAAAAACCGAATTTTATAATGAATCTGTGGAATTTTGGCTGAATAATTCTTTGAAATGTTATAAACCATGAAAAATATTCTGCACATGAATACATTTTCACTTCTCATACTTCTTATTTAAAGACAAGCTTAAATTTAAAAAAATAGGTTTTTTTATTAATTACAATTTCGTCATTTTCGCTTTAATTTGAAATTAAAATTTAGTGGAATGGGTAGAAAGAGAGTTGAGCAATGAACAGAACATCTTAAAGAATACATAATAGTTTAAGTGAATTATACAACTATCAAAATTTGAAGTTTAATAATATTTTTCTAAGAAAACCTGTTATGAGACTAAGTTACCTAAAATATTAACTGAACATTTTATAGAGCATTAATGCTGGAGAACCGGCTGGTCGCCAAAGGCAGCTAGTCTTCTATAAAATAATAAAAGTGAAAAAAAATTATGAAGTTTATCAATATAATTCTATAATTCAGTTTAATTTAATGCAAATATATTTTAATACTTACTGAATACCTCCTCAACAGCGGCTTTACACTATTTAATTAGTTGGCTTCATATCTGACAACAAAATGCCAAAATGAATTCAAACGACAAAAATGGCCTATCTTATGCAGTTTTACTAAATATTAATCGTAGGAATGGAGGACTATATAAAATTGAGATATAATTGTTTTCTGAACTAAAATTATTAATTCAAATGAAATGTTATTTAACGCAATTAAATATTTTGAAAGTGAAACTGAATTCCATGTTCAAACAGAAAAATATTTATTGAATAATTCTTGGAAATATTGCATACATTATTTTAAAAATATTTTGTCGTACTCATAAGATTACAAGCTGAAAGGTTAGATTCGTTATCATTAAGAATTGAGAGTTAAATACTACAATTTACGGAATATCATAAAGCTTCAATAATAGTATGAATTACTATGACTATCAAAATTTGAAGCTTAACAAGTATGCGGGTTATATGAGAACCCATCGTAGAACTGTTACAATTTAAAACTGAAAAATCAAAAAGAGAAAAATTTTGAATTATGAAAAATTATTTACCTTGAAACTTTTACAGCTCATTCTTATAAGAAGAATGTTTGTTCGGTGATCCCGCCAGATGAAAGTTGAAGTTTCATGTGGTATCAACGGAAGACAGATATTTCCCAACTTGATGAAGCATCTTCGCACTGGAAGAACTTTTCAATGGAATTTTTGGTCAACTTGGGCGTTCTTACTCTTGAGGCAGCCTCCAACTTCCAGCATACAAACCATCGTAGTTTCATAAGTTTGAATTGAAAAGAAAGAATTAGCAACATATAAAACAAATATTGATGCAAGTCTACGAGAAAATATTTAACTCAAAAATATATAACATTATAAAGCTTTTGTGTGACTCTTCAGTTATCAATAGACTGAAAATAATTGTATATTACATGTTCTTTATTTCCTTTACCGGTGATATTTTGCGGAGAGTATTATATTTAGACTTATTACCAACATTTAAATTCTTACAACCTTTCAGGTATTCGGATATTCATGTGAACGACCAAGACAAGGTGTCTGATGTCACATCTGAAATATTCAACATCCCAAATACTTTCGTAATTTATAATTCATTATAATGTACGGAATACATTCTCATTGCCCTTTTTCGTTGGCATCTGCAATTTTATATCGTTTCCCTGGTTCTCTTTTTTGTTGACATCTGTAGAAATTCACATTTTCGATCATTCCTGTTTTTCTTTGATACATTAAGCTCATTAAAAGATGGAACACTGAAATAAAGATTACAATTTTCTATTGGAAAAAAAGCTGGAATATTGTCTACAGGTAAACAATACACCGTATTTTTTGTTTATTTTCACTGAGTGAGATTCGAACTCTTTCTTCTGGTCGACTTATTCCAAAATTTTATAGACATTTACAATTCTGACTAAATTTACAAACCAAATTTGTTATGTTTTTTAATTATTGCATCAACATATCCAAGAATGCTCAGACCGATAGACGATCAATCCCAGGATTTGATCCAAAATAGGTTAAGTATTTAAAACACTCATGAAAACTTATGTTCTAATTTCATCCATTTAGCTCAATGAGGGCTTTGAGTGATCAAATTCACAGCATTTCAAAAATGTTGTGTTATGTCCCAGGAAAGCAAAAATAAAATGTGGAAATTCATCCAAATCTCGAGACAAAAATATGACTTTTTAAAAACTATTATCAATTTATCAGCAGCAGTACTTAAACATTGCAAACAAAAAAGTTGTTTTGAAGTACGGGCTTCTCATGAATTTGCAAACTCAGAGCGAATTAGTGATGCCAAAAACAGAGAAAACCTTCTTCTGCAATTCCAAATCTTAAGAAAATTAGGCTCTTTGAATACCTCAAAATGTGTTTTTAATTCGAAACTACGCAATGTGCTCTAGTTCACCATTTTCAGAAGAAAATTGCCGTTTCATATTTATTGAGCAAGAGGTAAAAAAAAATATTTCACCTAATTAAGATTTGAAAACAAGGTTTCACATTTAATTGACTTGCAAAACCCTTTTTCTTTGAATATTTTAAGGCAATAACATTCATTTCAATTTATTCATTCATTGTTCACCGGTATCAACAAACTTCGACATGTCAACTTCGATTTCTTTCTTATTGGTTTGTAGAAACATTTGTCAATCCTACCCATCAATTTTTATTTAGAAAAAAAATTTTCAAATATGCCCGAGTTGTTATTTAGAAAAAAAATCAGTCTTACACCACTTTATGCTATTTATTATAACTTAGATCATATACTTATAACATCGCCGGACTCAACCCTGTAGGGGTCTTAAAACAATTCAAGTTTCGGAATCTCTTTCCTTACAAAGAAAGCCGGATTCTTTTATGGATTTTGAATTTAATATCTGTATAAACAACCATTTAACTCTACACCAATTTATTCATTAAATTTTCTTGTTAGATAACACATCCTTATTTAGGAACATTTGTTATTTAAATCCTCATGAAAACGAAGGACACTTGAGGTTTGAGACTTTATCAAGTGATTTTGGCGTTTTAAACTTGCTGTTCTGTTGGGGTATGTATGACCCGAAATAAAATTTATACGTTCATAAAAAAAGTATAGTTCAGGGATATTTTCAGGAAACTTCTTTACATCTTTGGTAAATAGTATGTACTCCTAGAGGGATTTTCCATTTATATGTAATTCGAAGGAGCGTTTTCCAATGTATACATAATGTATCGTTCGGGTCAATATGACCCAATGCAAAAAAATAATTTATTTTTGCTCATACGTGTTCACTTTTGGTTGGAATAATTATAAATAATAGAAAAAGACAATAGTTTCGCTATTTTATCAATTTTCGAAACCTGTTTTATAGACCTATGTGTTTGGTCACATGACAAAATACCACATACAATGTCAAAAAGGTGATGCAATTTGCAAGGGGCCAATCTATTTGCACTTATTTCACTGAGTTATTTCTTATATGTATTTTATACTGTACATGAATATGCTCTCATTTCCCTTTTCTGCTGTATTTCTCTTTCTAATATACTGTAAAAAAGACATGTTAGTGAATGCTAAAGAAAAAATGGTGAATTGCATAAATTCATGACACGCTAATTTAGTTAAACTAATATTTTAACTTAATTTCTGAAAGCGAAGAAGTATGAAGATCATACAAGTGATGAAATTGAAAATGAAATTTCTACCAACAATTTTGATACTGATATTCTACAAAAGAACTATAAGGAATGTTTTCAGTTCAAGAATCGTGAAATAAAGCGGAAGTTGGACCTTCTACCACATTCTTCTAAATCAACGGATACTTCTATCACAAAAACTACTCCAGGGGTGAATAGATATGTAACGGCAAGAATATAGCAAGTAAAAAGTACATTTGAAGTAGTATCCAATTCTACAATAGTAAACAAAATCGTCAAGATTACTAATATTGAAGGAGAAAAATTGCCGCATCATACGGAGGATTGGAATATAAGGAAAATCAATGGGATAAAGAGACTATCATAAATTTATTTCATAGGACGATGTCCAGTGAAGCTATCTGCTCAATTATCGGGAGTTATTCATTTTGATAATTAATCCACTTGTCAAGAAAGAAGAAATTTGGATAAATTAGTGGCATGATCTGGAAAAATTTAGATAAATTAGTGGGAGATATCTGTTAAAAGTGGATAGAAATAGTATAAAAATTATATAACCCAAATGCAAATGTTACTGTAGATGAACATATAGCAAGGTATCGTGGACTATGTCCTTTCAAACGGTATATACCGAGCAAGACATCTAAATATGGCATCAAAATAAAGACTTTATGACAGTAAAACTTCGTACGTACGGAAAATCGAAATTTACTCTGAAAAAGAAGGGTCAAAGCCAGAGAAAAATCAGGGAATACGAGTAGTGTGTGATTTTACTTATGGGTATTCGAGGTCCAATATTGTATGTGATAATTTTTTTACGTCTTAAACTTCTAAAATAGAAAATGACTATATTCGTCCGCATTAGAAAAAAGGAATCAGCTTTCTGAAGAAATATCTAACAAAGAAGTTCACAGTTTATTATTTTAAGAACATAAGACAACAGTTGTAAAACTGCATCCTAAAATAGGACAAGGCTATTCATATGAACACTTCGCATCGTGGCAAAGAAGTGAGCAACAGACTTGACAACAAGAACCCATTAATTATTTCGGATTATAATTCAAGCAAAGGAACGTTGGATACTCTTGACCAATTATTAGACACATACACTTGCATGCTATTTCTGGGTACAATACATTTGTTCTATTAGCTTCAGTGTACAGTGAATGGAACGCAAACAAATTGATTAAACGAATGCTATTTTTGGAAGAACTTAGAAAATCACTTTTCCACCCATTGAAGCAAGATGACATTAAGAAGTTGGGGCTCAAAAACGCAATAGTGAAACGAATACAAAGAAAAAGAAAAACGTACCATCGAAATCTGCTGATAATACTTCCAATGCATATTAAGTGAGAAAGGTGCAAACTGTGCCCATCAAGAAATGACACCTAAACTAATGTTATGCTAAAATTGTAAGAACCATATTTGCAAATCTCATGTAAGATATTACTGTTAAAGTAGTAAGTAAAGGTATGTTTCAATTTCGAATATTTTTCTGTTATTTTTGTAGATGCTTTATATTATAATTGTAAATTTGTTTCAATTGCAAATATTTTTGTAATTTTTACAGATATTTCATATAATTAGATCTGTTTTTAAACTTACATTACTGTTGTTTAAACCCTTTCTTAATGCACTTGCCATTTACTGCAAGAAAGGTTAGTCTTCTGAATCGGGTCATATTAACCCGAACACTGCATATGTGTAGCAAGTACAAACAGAACCATCAGGATTAAATGACGTTTGATTTATTTAAAATTCGATGCAAGTATCAGACACATTATAGCGTACAAGGTTAGCAAATTTGACTAAATGAAATGAAAGCGTTAATTTCAGAGCTAACAGTTAAGAAAATGAGATTCAATTAATCCCGAATTAAAAAAAATAGAAATAATTTAAAAAAATAAAATAATTATAAATATTTGAAAATTTATGCATTCTACTATAAAATATGTTAGAGCTGTTGTATGTGCGTGAGCCAAATATGGAAAAGATTGAACTTCTTAGAACTACACTTATGAATGATTTTTTAAATTTAAAATTAAGAGTGATATACGATTCGCATAAACTAAATTATGGTACATAGTTAGATTACACTGATAATATATACTATAAAGAAAAATAATGAGGTTTTCAGGGTTTTGAAAAATCAGGAGGAAGGGGTGACTTATTCAGTAATATTATAATCCAGTTATGATTTTTTAACATTCTTTCCTTTTTTTCTGAAATTTCATCTGCTAATTCTATGCAACGATTGATACGTGAATGTGTTGATTTGAATAGCGATCGCATGATTAGAAATTTTCAAATTCAAATTGATTATTCAAAATAAATTTACTGTATTCTGCTCAACAAGCCATACAATAAAAATATACTTTTGCATTAAATATGGTAAGTAGAAAATTATGAATTTATGGATAGCATTATAAATATTTTTGATTAAAACATTAAGTAAAACATTTAAAAATTAAAGATAAAACTTATGTTTTCTATTATAAGAACCTTCGCTCAATATTAAGAGAACCACATATTTCTTAAAGAATATAAAATTTCAAACTGTCACATTTGTTCTAGATAAAAAGTGTGTTAATTAAATACATTAGTTAATAGTCATACTTGTACTTACCTATTGAACCACCGCCATTATTGTCATTGACTAAAATTAGTTGCCATTCGTGATATTAAAACAGGCTTATTTAAACTTAAGACAATAGTCCTATTTTTTAACTGGAAAGTTTTTATCTCATTACCAAATATGAAAAATTAGAAGCAGATAAAAGAAAATTACTTTAAAAAGCAATTCAGTTTAAATTAAGTTTACCAATTAAATTTAGTAAAATATTTTGATGAAAATTGTTTTTCTGATTTTGTTTGTAAACTAAAAGAATACAGAAAAAAAAAGCATTGTGGTAATTTTCAGAGTAAATAAGATCATGACCGAGTCAGATAATCTGTGAATCTACTTACCAAAAAAATGTTCCTAGCATATTTCCACCATTGTAATATTAATTTTTTTTCATATAAAGCAGTTTTTAAATAAGGAACTAACAATACAATTATTTTTAGTACTTTTATGAATTAATAAAAAAATTATATACTTAATTTTGAAAAAGGTTCAATTGTCATTTATGTCCACCACATCGTAGTGACTAATTTTGTATGATGAATTTTCTTACCGCACTGGAAATCAGTAGTTTAGCAATCAGGCACTGACTAAATTTATGAATGAAACATTATACATGCAGACTCCTCTACAACGAAATTAAGAAGACTCACTTTTGTATCGAATGTTCTTTAGATTCAATTACAAAAGAGTATTTAGTTGATAATTTAGTAATAAAATGTCCGTAAAACGTGTAGTCATTAAATATGCGGTTAATTACTTTCGTTGTAGGAGAGTCTACTATAAAATATTTGTCAAAATCTTGTAATCACCATTCAAATGCCCATAATGAAATTATAGTCAAGATATACATATACAAACAATGAATTTTTAACACATTTACCGAACTGCAAATGTACAATAATGAGAGATTCCACCCTTTTGATCAACGCATCCATTCCACTTCCAGCTCCGCCCAGTCACTATCGTCCTTCATGCGTTTCGAGGGATTCCCCCACCACGACATTCCTTGGGACCGGGAACGAATCCGACAGTGTTCGCCAGACCACAGCCTCTGTTCGTGCATCTCCGTTCAGCAAATGAAATGTGATGAATGTTTATTGCGTACAAATGGATTATATTTGAATGATATATCTCTATGGTAACGGTCAGTAGCGTAGAGAGGAGGGCGGGGGTTACTGCCCCGATTGTTTCTGCCTCCTGCATTTCCCCAAAAAGTCGTCGAGAAGGCAAAATATAGTCAGTGGCAAGAAACGAAGATTAAAAATAACAAATGAAAGGAATAAAATAATTCTAAATTTTTTAAAAAAACGAGCTAAGTTCATTGTCGGACGTCGTTCTCGAGAGATGAACGTGAAAAGCATATAGTAGCTTCTTAATTTAAAAATAATTATTCTAGTTAAGATATCTCTAGTGGGATTTTTTTAAGTGCTCCACCAACCTTTCAGTTCCTTTATTAATTCATATTGCTTGCAACTTCTTATCTTCAGTTATGAAAGCATTCTCACGGAATCATCGTTTAAGTCTATTAATGAATTGGTCTTCATGTGGGCTACTTGACACTGACATCTAATCTTTGGTGCCCAGGTAAGTAGACTGGAGTATTACTAATTTTCAGCTTTGCCGGTCACACTTTTTATATTTCATGATATTACGTGACTGATGTGGCGTCTTCTGTAAATTACAGAGAATCAGCATGAGAATATTATTTGGAAGAGATAATGTATACTCCTTTGCAGTAAAATTATTCCTTTAGTACCATGTTGGGCAATAATGGAAACTCACAAAAAATGCAGAAAAATATTAACATACTGAACATGTGTATACAATTAACACCACCACTACCAACCAATAGCCATTTTCCTTATCAATTCCATGGCGATCTGTTTGTTAAAATATAATTTAATATATTTGTCTATGAGCTTTGATGAAAGAAAATAAATGCTGTTTCAAATGTCAGTTATAATCCAATGTTTATCCCTTTCAATTTTTAAGTGTAAATGGTATTCCGATCCCACTGTCTGAACGTGACTTAATTTAGATCTCAATCCTCCTATCACACCGGTACAGATAGTTTCGAACAAAGTGAGAAGTAGTTTCGACAAATTATAGATATTGTGAATGCTTACAGCAAAGCTCATCTTAGGTTTTCAGAAAGACGAGTGGAAAGTTTTAAACGGGAAACAAGTCATTTCAAACCGATCTCAGGGGCCTTGTAACGAAGTCAATAATACACTTTTTCTCGTTATATTTTGTAATACTTATAAACCTTTTTGTATAATATAACCCACTAGTCTTATATACTTCAGATTACTGAAAGACTTTAGGAGATAAATAATTTAAGAAATGATAAATTTATAACGAGTAAATTTTATTGTTGATAGGTCAATTAAATGAATTACTTAACATTAAGAAGTAACATGGTTTTTACGACTTAACTGAATTACATGAAGACCTTAACTTTCTAATTTATTTTTTTTCCTTACTAGACGACTCATCTTCTTAAGGACATTGAACTAGCAATTAATCTCTACAATAACAAGAATTCTATTCGTGATATTAAAACGTTTTCAATTCATTTTTTAATTTAAATTTTCTAATACTGTCATTAATTACATATTTAAAATTACAATTATTAATACTAATTTCATATTTAATATTTAATCGTTCGAAATATATTTCAAACACATTATTTTAAGCGAACAGATTAATTTGTGATCACTTTGAGATTGTTAAGATTGATTTGAGTTATTGGCACATGGTGGTCTATGGTGGTGTACTGGTTTATTTTCAGTTTCTTGGCCATACTGAGCCAAATTAAATACCATAGTCTTCCTATGTAAATCTATTTCAGACGGATTTCACAATTTTGGATGACGAGCAGATGGGAGAATACTATCTTGCCAGTCCCATCGTTATGCCGAAATGTTTAACGGAGCGTAACGGGATGAAACTTTTCACTGCTCCAAGATCTTGCAACTGACTATAATCTCTACTTTATCTTTGTCAAACCACTTGAGTCGTAGACCTGAATATGCTTCAAACTTCATTTCTTCAAGACGTTCATTAACTAATAGCATGTATCACTGGACTAGATTGTACATTGGTACTTTTCCCATTCTTTGTTAATGATTTTATAAATAAAGTATAGACAAAAACGATCGAACTATACATAATTAATTTGATGGTCCGTTTAATTAATATGACCATCTTTTTGCCTCTTAATCATTCTGCATTTTTCACAGCCTTCTCAAGAAATGTGTTACGACAGTTGAGAACTTATTATTCTATGTCAAGTAATGTTTAAAACTTCTTGGTGAGTCGTGATGATTATTCCGCTCACTGCATTGGATAAGATAAGGCAAATATAAAGAGGAAAAGGGCAGAAAGATTGATAATATCATACAAAACATTACTCTACGCCACTGAAACTTATTCTGCAATTATTCTATCTATAATTATGGCTTGTTTTAGTGCTTGATAAACTTATATTGAATTAACAGAGGGTGACAATGCATGGAAATATTTGGAGTTCAGCTTCAATCGAGTCGACTTTGACGAGTTGAAAAAAATTTTATTTGTTAAATCGTGTGGATAATTATACTTACGCGTTGGTCTTGCTTGAAAATCTCGACTCCTCATTATTGATATTATTAAAATCACTAAAGAAAATATAAAATTCACAAGGAGGTTTTAATATAATTTGAGTAGCGTAATTCACCGGAGACCTGACTTAAGGGTAGGGTGTCTTCCCCGTGAACGGGGTGTCCTGGTTCTGTCATGATTGTTCTTCCCCTATCTACTGTCGGTGAAATGCGTGAGAAAGCTCCCCTATAAAAAAAAGGGTTGTGCAAACAAATGTGTGTGTGTCATCTTCATTTGAGCTAGAAGTCGAGCTTCTGCTTTCGAGTGCTCAGGGGTCTTTACCCTCAGAAGCTAATGCTTCCCCTTCTGTGGTGATCATCAATGGTCCTCCTCCGCCTCATCATCCTCTTTATTATATTTAACATGTAACTTTTCTTAGTTGAAAATTTACGAATTCCGTTCCTTTCACAAATTCAGACTGAAGTGAAATGACGAATCGGAAGAGAAGCCAATGGGTGCTTTGAATAGGACAATTCATCATTTATGACTATTTCATTTGATTATTGCAAAACATGCTTCTTTTTGAATGACAAAAAGTGCAAAGCTCAATTAAAAATATGAAATTAAATCTGATTCATAAAGGTTTCCTGCATGTTTATAATGTTTTTAATTCAATACTTCTTTTAAAAATAAACAAGACAACGATTTTCATTTCGTTTATATATTTTGTGCTAGACTAACAATCAAATGAAAGAAATTTTTAATGTTATCCCAAATAACTATCAATTGCATTTCTTAGTGTATTTAAATAATGGCAGAACAAACATTCAACAAGTGAAACTTGAACTAATTTTCAAGAACAGGGAAACAGTTTTGATATATCAATATAATAAATTAATATTCATCAGTAATTTGTAAGTAAACTTTAGAAATTAACAGCATAATAAGAGATACTGTTTCTTAGCGTGTGGGCTAGAGTAGATAATACATAACTAAACAATTAAAACCTTCCACTTGGAATTAAAGTCCATAAACCAATTAAACGCTTGATTGAATTACTGCCCTATTCTACCGTATATCCCATGGGAGACGAACGAAGACGGAAATAAATACTATGAATACTGTTTATATGTAAAATTTAGGCTTTGAAAGGATTTTTTAAATTTTCATCTCCAAATTACTTTTGATTTGAAAACTTTAAGGCTTTGGAAAAGACTCACACATCGGCTCTCTAAATATTGACTAACATTAGCATCTCTTTATTGAATTATAATCATGCTTCCAACTATCAAAACTCTAAATAAGGACACATAAAATTAAAATATTTCACTTTATGCTTGGCATTCTATGTAGGATTCTATCGCAGAAATTTATACCATTTCTTAGTGTACGACGAATAAATGTGAATAAAAGTACAATTGTAAATACTCTTTTTATTATAAAAGAAAAAAGTAGACATTTCTTAAATGAGAAAATTCTTTTTTGGGGGAAAGTTAGTTAAGCTTCCAACAAAACTGTTATAACATTTCCGGCAATCATTGCTAATCCTGCAATCATTGATTTTAAAAAGAAATTGAATAATTGATTTTTTTCTTTTATTACATTTTAATGGCTCAGTATCAAAAAAATACAATATTATATGCAAGTAATATTATTTAAGTATAAAAGCACTCAGTTTTTTTTGATTTATTAAAAAAAGGAGGAAACTGAACGCAAGATCAACTATATTTTGGAAACATTAATAACTGAAAAATCATTTAATTCATGAGCATCAAAAAGAATTGTATAAAAACATTAAATAATTACCTCCATATTAATCACATATATGTTTTAAAGCATTGCACGGCATCTTAATGGATTGAGCTGATTTAAAAGCAAATTACGTGCACCTGAAGTTAATCAGTATTAAGTAAGTGTAAGTAAGTAAAGTAAGAAGTCGTAAGAGGCGATTTATAAAAAGTTAATTGCACAGTAAAATTTACTTTTGTTTTTCGATGGGACATTGCTGACGGAGAAAAAAAGAAGAATGACTGTCAGCAAAATCCGCAAAAGTCAAAATTTAGATGAAAAAAAATCATAAGCAGTTAAAACGTAAAATAATTCCTTATGAAGGCATAAACCATTTTAACAGTCGAAAAAAAATAATCTGATCCTTCAAAATTATAAAACATGCATCTGACTCGCGACTAAAATTAAATTTACAACGCATAATTTCTTTAATCAGCGAGATGCAGCAATATCGAAATATTGAGAGAAAAAGGCTTAATTACTATGATGATTTTTTTTATTTTCAGTAGTTATTCCGAAAATCAAAGGCTTTTTAATCCCAAGTCATTTTATCTCAAAGCGTCAATTAGAATGTTTTGTTTGAGATTCTTACTCAATTGCACATTCGATGGTACAATTCTAGAAATGGAGGCGTTTCCATTATTTTAAAAAACTGTAAAAACACGGAGGGATATACATTTATGAAAAGCAATAAGAACGGAACAAAAATTTGAAAATTACAAAAAAAAATATATATTCAGTGTTTTGATTAAAAGGTAGCTGTTTCTTAAGCACGGTACTGTAAAATAAATATTCAGTTAGGAATTCTACACGTGGAAGATATCTGGCAGCTGAATAATTGAAGCACCCGAAAAACGCCATTTCACCTCGTGAAAATGAAATGTATTCGACTAAAGTAAATATCGAACACGGAAAGCATGCAAAAGATTTTTGTCAACAGGATTTTTTTAATAATATCACAATTAAAAAAAATAGCGGCAATTTCTAAATCGATAAAAAAAACGATATAGAAAAAATCGATGACATAACATGAGCTCGAAAGCAGTGGGTTAATGAAATACTTTTAACCACTATCTGTTCTACAATTCTGAATCAAATACATAGATATTGAGTTATCACTTGAATCGTCCATTCAAAAGCAATAAATCTGTTAGAAAGCAGTAGAGAAACCAAATTTTTTTCCATATACGAAGTTAAAATATTTTACCTCTAAGAACGATGAATAGATCTTAAAGAGCTTCGTATGTAGCCAGACAAAGTGACTTTAGAGAGCAGAAATTGGGAAATATTTAACCACATCTGACATTATATGAATTATTAAAAAATTTAATCAAAATTAAAAAATAAAGTATTTGTGGAAATTTTCAAAAATATTTCAATTTTGAGCATGAGTTGGCCGTTGGCACTTAAAAAAACTTATTTGATTTAACCTATTTTTCTTAAAATGACAATTATCTAGCCGACTTTTATTTGAAAAAATAATAGCACAAACAAGTTCATATAATTTTAAAACGACAAATGTAGACTTGAAACATTTAAAGCAAGTCTTTCTATCGCATCTGCTTTACATCTTGCTTATTACAGTCAAATAGTATGAAAAAACAGTTAACGAAAACGGCCAAACAAAAATAGCTAAATCTATACTTTCGTTGTGCTGATAACCTAAAATAACATTTTATCAATCTCAGTATTAAGTTTTGGTTATTTTCTCTATCAAGCCGAATAATTCATCTAAATATTCCAATTGCTTTTGTTTCATCTCTCCAAGAGAATTAATATTTCCTCGTATTTTCATCTGCAGTTGAAATATTGTATTAAATTATGAGCACAAGTTCAAACGCTTCACTTTAGATCACCAAATTTTAATAATTTAAAATGGAAAAAATAATTGAATATTATTTAATACGTGTGGAAACAAATTTCGCTATTTTAGAATTTAAAATATCTAGAAAATAAGATACTTTTGCATAATTTTTATTAAGTAGTGTTCACTGCAAGAATTTGATTTTGATTTTAAGATGTAGGAAATTTAAATTTAATCTTGAGGTCGTTTTCCACTTCTAAACTTACCACACACATACACACAAAAAATGCGTGCCATTTCACAAACAATTTATTTTCCGAATATCAGCGAGTAAAGTGGAATTATTTGTAAAGTGGAAAGTTCATTTCGAGTAAAGTGGAAAGTTATTTGATAATTTTCGAAGAAATCAATTAAATCACAAACGAAAAAACCATAAAAGATTTTATTTATGAAAATTTCTGATAATTATCTTCATTTGAGGTTAATTCGTGACTTCATTATTTGTTTAAATTTTCCATACTTAGGCCAAATATTCGCACGGAAAAATAAAAAGAAATTAAAAACTTATGGATTACAGCGCTTTGAAAAATTTCAATCAGTAGAATATTATTATTTCACCAGATATATAATTTTTTGATCTTCATAACTTGTACTGAATTGCATAGTATTTTGAATATAAGAGCAATAAGTAATTAACATTACGAAATAAATGTGGAATCTAATGTAAGCAAGTTTTTTCCTTGGAGTTTTTTTAATTATTTAATCTTTAATTTTTGATTTAAAAAAGCAACATTGAATTAAATTTTCGTAATTATTATTTCTGCATTTCTGTCTCGTCTTTACTCGTTTACAGAATTGAATTGAAAAAACAAACTTAAAAAAAATTAAAATACATGCATGGAATTTTCGTAAGTTTATCAATACAACAATATCTTTGAAAATATTTATCGCCTTCGCTATTTTCTAATGTTTTGGCAGAAAATATACCGGCCATTTAAAATAACTGACACAGTGCTTTCCAAAAATCATTTCAATTCATATGACGGGGAAAATGCCCTCATTATTTCATCATGCAAAGTAGATAAAAACTAAAATGCCAAAATACGGACAAATGTTTTTTTACTTCTAGATGTAGAGAAGCAAACTTACTTTCATCATGCTTTTTCTAATATTGATAGATTTAAATATTACACGCAAAAAATAAATAAAAGTTTAAACTGAAACGTCCAATTCCTTCAATACATGCATTTTGGAACCAGAGAGCTTCGAATTATCCATATCGACGTATTTTAATTAGAAAGTTACTTTAGTGATTTTGCAGGACTGAAATTTGGATGCGGATAGGGTTGCCGTAAGAAGAAAACTATTTTATAAACAATGAATAGCATTATAACAAATTTTATTGAAACTTGCGAATCTTCAACATTTTTAACCAATTATTTTGTTGATAATTTTCTATGAATTTTTTTATTTAATAAATGGAAAAATGTGTAAAAGTTTTCACACTTTTCATGTAGAGACAATGATATCAGAACAAAAAATTAACTTACGGTTTTTACAATATATAGTTGATCGGAAAAATTAACTATTTTGTTAAGTTCATTCCAGAGAATAACAGAAAGATAATTTATGTAATTGAGGAATTTTGTTAAGACAAAAAGAGGATTAAAAACTCATTTTAAAATGCCTCATTCTCATCAAAAAAAAATTCTGCAAAATTATACACAGATAAGTGCATATTTATTTGCGTATAATCATTTTAATGAATCATCCCCAAAGAATATATATGTTGCATTTTCTAGTCTTTTTTTTTCTTCTCTACCGAACTTCGATACCACAAAATAAGCACAGTTACGCATTTTAAAGTATATTCCCATTCGAATTTAATTACTTCATATTATAACGGAGTCATAAATGCTTTCAACAGCTAACTTAAAGAGCAGCACTTCCGCCTAAAGAAAAACAATTTATTATTATTTTTTTTAATTTGTAAGCACCATTTACTTAAATGCGAAACTATCAATTAGTTCCTGCGAGAAATTCCAATAAAAAGAAAACCGTCTGCCAATGAATACTTAAAACAACTGCAGTTCAGTTGCGATCCAATTTTTAAAAAGTTAAAGATTTATTCCGAACAATAAAAATTTGACTAAATATTTTTACTGCGAACCATTTCAGCAAAATTATTTAAATTTGAACAAATATCCTTTTAATTAGGTATTGTATTAATATTTTGAAAAAGATTTATATGTGATCAGAATACAAAAACAAATATAATTGGCATCTCCTTTTAAAGAATAAAGATGAATTCTGCACAAAAATAAAAAATAAAAATCACATTAAATACTAGATTAAGTCATTGGCTGAATTTGCATTTATTTATTACCCTATTATTCCATATGCTACTCAAAAAAAAGTAATTTTTCATTTTTGCAAATAGTGGCAACCTAATTGTTACGACATACAAAAATGACATGAAAGCCAATGTTTTGATAATCTAAGATGTAAACTTTCTACTACTTAAATGGGATAAAATCAACTTTCGACAATTAAATTACAAAAATTCATATCACTTATCCATTTGTGCATGTTATTAATATTATTAAAAATTTATTTTTAAATCTTTGAGGGGAAATGTGCAGAAAAGTTTAAAATCTTTTTTTGATTTTAACCGATTGGTACGCATTTCGTATAATGCATTAACAAATGAAGATTTTCTCCTGAATTTATATTTTCAGCATATAGCATGAAGTGTATCGTTTTAAAAACCGAACATGAAGAAATTCAAATCATGGGATTAGACTCATTTTTAATATTATATCATTAAAATTTACTACAGGAATATGATATTTCATTTGAAAATTGTTTAATTATGAACAACAACTTCACAAGCTGAATTTTAAAGTCAGAGAAAAAGAAACGTTCCCACTGACGAATCGATGTTCGTCTCTAACAGCTGGTACGCAGATCGCATTTTTGCAGGGAACAAAACTAAAAATTCCAGAGATATCTTAAGCCATATATTGTGTTAAATATATATGACATTCGTAGGTATTTAAGATCTTAATGCAAATTAGATATATACAAATTTCGAAGACTTCGTAATATTGCTATATTAATGACGAAAATTTCGCAGTTATAATTAATAAATTTCAGAAACTGTATTAGTATTTCAGCTGTAATTAAGTTAGTCATTCAAATAAAACCACACAATGCAATTCACCGTTAACTTTGTCAAGTAAGGCTGAAGCGAGTGGTTCAATATTACCTTAAAGCACATTAAAAACAAATGCCAGATTCATTTCATAAATGCAATTATTAATAAATGTAGTTGATTTATAGAAAGTCCAATTTGCTCCAAAATTCCTGAAAGTTGAATCACATTAACAATAAAATTTGGTCACTAAAATGTCCTAATATTACAAAACAGACATTTCTATAATACGTTTAGAAGTCAAATTACCTAATTTATTAAAATTTTATGAATTAATGTTTTTAAGTTTAATTACTGTAAAGTGTTAATCTTAATAAAATTTATTTATTTAAATACACACCCAATATAATGTGCAAGAAGTAACGCTATATATTAAGACACTAAAAATCCGCAATTCATGTGATTTTTTCATGAATCACTTTTTGTAAAGTTTAAATTGATTGTTTAATAATAAAAGGATAGATTTTTGGTTCAAACAATTAATAGTTTGATTGCCTTAATGATTAAAAATCCAAGGATGAAAATTGTATATTTGCACCATTTCTGTCAACAAAACAATTATCAGCATATATCAACTAGCAATAAAAAACAGTGACAATGCTGGCATGAAAAATTCTAATAATAATCACGATTTACATATATCATATTAAATGATCTTTTGATTTGAAGTAATAATATAACAATGATCAATAATAATTATAAACAATGATTAAACATTATCAAATACAATACTCAATACCATTATTCAATATTTTCAAAGCATTTAACGTGATGAACATAAACAGAAAGTATCGATATA
This sequence comes from Argiope argentata, assembly GCA_026289955.1. Classification (NCBI taxonomy): domain Eukaryota; kingdom Metazoa; phylum Arthropoda; class Arachnida; order Araneae; family Araneidae; genus Argiope; species Argiope argentata. The sequence continues at coordinate 18,832 of JAOUZG010009809.1, forward strand.
TGGAATATTTTGTATATTACGAACAAAATGTGAGCAACATAAACTGGTAAAACTAAAATATCAAAACATAACAGGTTACAAGATTAAGCGTTTTAATAAAGGATTTTTTTCACATTTTTACATTTTCTCTTTTTTTCTTTTTCTTTTTTTCATGATCATTTTTTTCTTTTTTTTTCATGTTAATTTTTTTCTTTTTCTTTTTTTAAATTTTTTTTCTTTTGCAATTTTTAAAATTTTTTTAAAAAAATTTTCATTTTTCTTTTTTTTTTTCTTTTTCTTTTTTTCAATTTTTTTTACTATTCTTTTTCATTTTTTTTCAAATTTTTTATTATACATTTTTTTCAATTTCATTCAATTTTTTTATATATTCGTTTATTTTTATTTCTCCCTTAAACAACTTAAAGGTAAGAGAAATCTATAATAACAGTTTGAAAAACTTTCACATTGATAACATATTCTTCTAAGAATTTAATATAATTTAACCCCATATTGCATACTTTTTATTTTATATTTAGACAACCATTGTGTAAATCAAACAAATGGTAGGAATACATTGCAAATATTAACTTGTCAGCTTGGTTATTTAAAATTAATTTTCTGAATCAATAATGAAATCAATACTGTTTCATAAAAATTCTATTACTAAATCTGGACTAAAAAAATACACAAAAAATTTCAATATGCATAAGCTCCAATGCTGTTAAAAAATAAGTGTTTATATCATTATATAGAAAATTGAAATGAATGAAAAAATTAATGTAATAATCATTATGCAATATAGAGTTAATATACAAATTTTACTATTAGTATTGCTATAGCCTGAAGACAAACCATTCCCATATACAATACAAAGGGAAATAATGGGGTCCGATTTCTAAGAATGTTTTTTAGTTCAGCTGTCCTGCATGGTTTTAATTTTCAATGCAACTTTTGATTGAAATATATTTATAGGTTTCTAAACGTATTCCCGACTTGCAGAAAATACAATACATAATTAAAACAATGAAATTCAGAAAGAGAAATTCTTGAATGAGTAACTTTTTTTAATTTTTATTATAGGCTTTTCATGAAAAAATATTAACAGAATTCATGAATTCCAATATAATTCGAGTAGAATAAATTGATAAGTTAAAATATTTCTTGTTTTATTAAAAATAGGAAGCAAAATTAATTAAAAATTATAAACAAGTTTAAAATTTTATTTGCTGACATTTTCCATGCAGTCCGTTTGAATTAAAATCACTTAAAGATGTACATGACCCTTTCAAATGTTAGAAATCAATTTTGATTTCAGACTGAGACTCCAAAAAATATTCATAGATTCTCACTATCTTGCACTTCCCGAAGCGAATTAAAATTCAAAAGTATAATCGACTGAATTAAGTTTTACAGATTCAAGCCGATATGTATATTTTTAAACTGTTTTTGAAAATATTTGGAACTCAAAATAATTACTAAATTATTAACTTTAATAACATACTAATTTTTAATGATTACTAACAAAGTGTATCAAAATTTTACCAATAAAGTATTTTAAGTGACACAATCATTTTCAGAAAAAAATCTGAAATTTTGATGTATATAACATATTAACTCTCTTCAGATTAAACATAGATATCGGAGTTATTTGTTGCACCAGCGCAATACAATTGCATTTTTTAAGTAAAAGTTATATATGAAAAATTAAAAAAAATTTAACGAACAATATTTTTTTTTCAATTTTATATTTAACTCTACACTAAAAATCTTTTTCATTATTATCAGTCAATAACAAATTTTTATTTAGTATTTAAAACCTTAGTATTTATTCAAAATTGCAGCATCATGAATATATAACATATTGAACAACTATAATATACTATAAATATATAATACGGTCACTACAGCACTTAAATTAACAATATTTGCATAAGCAAATCAAACTTATTCGAAGAAGAAAAGTCAAATTTTCATTAGTTTACAGAAAACATATTTGGCAGTCAACAATATTGGGTTGAACTCAGTATTGTTGGAAAAGGAAGAACAGGTTGTCAGGAAGAACTACTTTGAAATTGCCAGTGTGCCAAGTCCACTCATCGTGCAGAAGAACATTTTATTTGTCCTTATTGACGAAATGTTCCATGAAGAGATTGAATAATAATATTTTCTTACTTTTCAAAAATAAATATAAATTTTCGATGCTGCGCTTTCGTTTTGATGAAACAATTTTAAACTTTCAGAATCCATTCATTTTTTTAAGTATCAATGGTCGATGCAATGTATTGGACTCATGCATATCAAGGGAAGGCTATGGGTTTAACAGTTGGTTACCACCCAATTTCGCGCTTTCCTCGCGAGAAGGGTTTTTTTTCTCTCCATTTTCACTCAAATGATTTTGACACGGATCATTTCATCACTGGTTGAGAAATACAAACTTGCACCTTTGAGACTAATCAGCTGCTTCTGAAAGACGCCCAGTACATTTCTTTCTCCATACAGGTAAACATAGATTGCGGATTTAGATTTTTTTCCCTTCCCGAATGAAGTTGATCTGAGATGATTTTGGAGTTCACCAATGAATTAAGGTGAAAAAATAAGTCTTATCTGCAGTAAAATTTATTCATGCGACAGCTTTTTTTTTTCGATTCCATTCAATAGGTCTTTTTTTTAAAAAAAATTTTACATTCATGTAAAGAACTTTTTGATTAATTTTTGCAGCTGCACCAGTGGGCTTTTTTAATTGATAACAAGCATTTCTTTATTTCTTCAAGATTTTTTAGCTCTTTGCAAAAGATTTTTTTTATTTAGCTTCTTGCAAGACATTTTTCTTTATTTAGCTTCTTGCAAGACATTTTTTCTTTATTTAGCTTCTTGCAAGACATTTTTTTTTATTTAGCTTCTTGCAAGACATTTTTTTTATTTAGCATCTTGCAAGACATTTTTTTTATTTAGCATCTTGCAAGACATTTTTTTTTATTTAGCATCTTGCAAGACATTTTTTTTATTTAGCATCTTGCAAGACATTTTTTTTTTATTTAGCATCTTGCAAGACATTTTTTTATTCAGCATCTTGCAAGACATTTTTTTATTTGGCATCTTGCAAGACATTTTTTTTATTTAGCCTCTTGCAAGACATTTTTTTTATTCAGCATCTTGCAAGACATTTTTTTTTATTTAGCATCTTGCAAGACATTTTTTTATTCAGCATCTTGCAAGACATTTTTTTTATTTAGCATCTTGCAAGACATTT
>JAOUZG010009809.1:22160-55087 GCA_026289955.1 Argiope argentata
TTAGCATCTTTCAAGACATTTTTTTATTTAGCATCTTGCAAGACATTTTTTTATTTGGCATCTTGCAAGTCATTTTATTATTTGGCATCTTGCAAGACATTTTTTTTATTTAGCATCTTGCAAGACATTTTTTTTATTTAGCATCGAGCAAGAGTTTTTCACCTTCCAACAGATATGGAATACAAGAGCTTTTTTCTGTATTAGCAGCAGTTCTTGAAAGCAAGAGCTTTTTTTTATTTTCCATGCAACAGTTCATGAAAGGGAACAGAGCTTTTTTTTTCTTACAACAGTTCATGGAAAGGAAGACGTTTTTTTTCTCACGACAATTCATGGAAGGGAAGAGTTTTTTTTTTTCTTTTTACAACAATTCATGGAATGAAACAGCTTCTTTAAAAAAAGTTTCTTGACAACAGTTCATTGAATGTATGAGCTTTTTTCTCTCCTTGCAACAGTTCATTGAATGTATGAGCTTTTTTCTCTCCTTGCAACAGTTCATTGAATGTATGAGCTTTTTTCTCTCCTTGCAACAGTTCATGGAAGGCAAGGGCTTTGTTTCCCTTACAACAGTGCATGCAAGGCAAGGGCTTTTTTTATTTCCCTTGCAACAGTTCATGGAATGCAAAAGCTTTTTTTATTTCCCTTGCAACAGTTCATGGAATGCAAGAGCTTATTTTTATTTCCCTTGCAACAGTTCATGGAATGCAAGAGCTTTTTTTTATTTCCCTTGCAACAGTTCATGGAATGCAAGAGTTTTTTTTTATTTCCCTTGCAACAGTTCATGGAATGCAAGAGCTTTTTTTATTTCCCTTACACCAGTTCGTGTAAGACAAGAGCTTATTTTTTCCTTGTACCAGTTCATGGAAGGCTAGTGCTTTTTTCTTCCTTATACCAGTTCATGGAATTCAAAAGTGCCACAAAATGCGCACTTTTCTTTCGTGTCTGGGAATAGTTCTTGATACCAATTTTGGGACAACAGTAAATCAATCGAAATGGGGTTGGAAATATCACTTGATTACAACAAATTCATTGCACAGTTCATAATGGTCAGGCTTCCATGAATTTACAAAGGCTTCATCGCTCATATATCCAATATAATAAGGATGGAGGTCACAAGCCTGTTCAAATAACGTGCTGTAAGTTGAGATGTCAAATTAGAGAAAGTAGGTACAGATTAGATGTGTAATATTCCGCTTTGTAGGGGTTTTCTTTCTTTTTTTTGTTTTTTTCTTGTCTTTTTTCGAATAAAGATCGGTGCTCACTCGATTGAAGAGCAGCAAATTCATAAAACATTACACTCATGAACACAACTCCCATATTTGTACCAATACACAATACTAGCAGGGCAAGTTCAATTCATTTCACAAATAGCCGATAACGATGGCAATTTTATTTCCAGTATTGAATGTGAAGAACTGGGAAGGACACAGTTGCAGTCAAAGTAGTGCTTTACAGTAATGAGAGTTCTTTTCCGATAACGGTTATACTACTATCCATGAAATGGCAGGCTTATGTTTATACAATACAATACAATAGAAGAACAGAAACTAATATTTATATACATTTGAGACAAATGAAATATACAGAAATAATTTTGATGCTGCAACTTTAAAAGAAATACTATTTTTATTTGAAATGCGTGAAATTTTAAAATTTGGATACTTGTAACACTAAAAGTGTTTTCATTTATAAAATAACTAATCCTTAAATATTTATTATAAAGTATATAGCATTTTCAAAGATATTTTAGGCAGTGGGTAGTCGTCATAATTGATAAACGTCCTTTTTTATCTCATTCGCATAACTATTAAATGAATATAAATTTGAAAGCACTAAAAGACAGTGCTCCACCTAAAAATGAATTAAAAGACAGTGCTTCCATCTAAAAATGAATTAAATAAGCTTGATACAGCCGAAATTTAAATTTTAATCATTATCTCTATTCACACTAAACATATCTTTGATTATAAAAAGATGATAAAAAATATGTATACAGTATTTACACGTTTTTCAACTTTTATTTTCTAATTTTAAAAGGAGACTTAAGTTAAGAAGCAAGTCAGGTCTTTCTGTGAAGTAATTATGATATGAATGAACAATATATCACAATATTACAAGCGTATTTTTAGTATTTTTAAAACAACTTTTTTAAAGAAGATCATTATGCAGATTATTTTTTAGAACAGGAATACATTTTTTTTTAAATTTTAAGATAATTTTTTTAAGATTTTCACAGAAATACTTGATGCACTGGTGCAAAAAGAACCGAAATCTAAACTTAATTTCCTTTACGAATAAAATTTTTGGAGTCTCAGTCTTAAGAGAAAAATAATCAATGTAATATGAAATCATATAGTCAGCTATACTATTATAACGTAGTCTCAATTTTAAGAACATATTAACATTGAAGAAACAATTTTAAAAACTTCGAAATAGCATAGAAATATAAGTTACATCATTCATCGTTATAAACATTTTGAAAACATATTTTTAAGAACACAATAGTTTTAGATTTAGCGTATATTAAGCAATTTTTAGTGAAAAGATCAAGAATAATGCAATACATTTTCAATAAACTTTGAAATGGTGCAATATATACATTTAATATGCAAAGCACTTTTAAGAAGCAAATAATTTTAAAATAAATGTATAAATAAAAGAAAACATTTAATGAAAAAAAATTATAATTTTAAACATTTTATAATTAATATAGTATTTTAAAGTTTGTAAATGAAAACTTTCGTAATTTTTCTTTATTTCAGGAGCAAACTGGCACACATTTCATTAAATAAATGTCTTACTTTTAATTATTTATTTTAAAAATTAATAGTATTGGATAAAATTATCATTAACAGAGTTACAATCAGTAATAATAGAGCAACGAATAGCAATCCATTCTATATAATGTGCTGTAAATATCTTTTAAATGATTCATAAAGACATAAGATATATCCACTAGTATTTTTAAAATGAAATAATGATTCAAACAAATAAACATTTATTTTCATTAGCAATTTAGATTTCATACTTGAGTAATTTGTTCCCGTAATCCATGAATTTGAAACTGGTTACAGAGAAAAAAAAATTCAGAACAACAATATTTGTTTTCAGTAAACTAGAGAAGAATTATTTTAATTGAAAATAAAATCTTATATAAGCTTAGTGATCAAACATTTTTGGTAACCTATGAATTTACACAATTTAATGTTACGTTTCGATTTTTAAAGTCTCCAGCGGCTGAAAATTGTACTTTTTTTAAACTATTGATGACCTCCGTTTAACGTCAGTATTAAATTTGCCATATTCGATGTTATACTTATAATTATAACCATTTAGACCAAATAGGTTTCCAATTAAAAATAAGGCGTCCAAAAATTATAAAATCAAAAAAGTATTTAATTCTATCAGAAAAGTTGAAGACTCCAATATAATAATTATTTAATATTAAATGAAGTCACTTTTAAGTTCACTGCAAAAATTTTAAATGACAAATACACATATGAACATCCTAAAATATATGAATTGTTGGACATTAACATTTTTAAGGGTCACAAGTTAAAATACAGAAATAAATAGAAGTATGAAATATTGCTCAAGATTATTAGTTAGCTTGACAGTAGTTAGATTTTGCAAAATTCTCAATTAAATCTGAATTTATATAAAAATGCACATACATTTAAGGAAATAAAACGTAAATGATCCTTATTATTCACATCTGCTAATAACTTCAACTTGTGAAATTTTGAAAAGAATCTCTAAAAATCTGAAGGCTTTATATTACATATAAAACACTTACGCACATCTTGTGTCATTTTTAATTCTAAAAATTAAATAACAGCAAAAACATTGAGTCTCATCCATATTTTTGGAATTTGTTCAAATTTTGCAATTAAAAAATAGTCGAAAAAGGTACCAAGTTATAAAGTGATTTCTACATTTTTCTTAATTCGGGAACAAAAATTTTAAGAAAAAATGTCTATTCTGAGTAAATGAGGGAATTATTATAGACAGATGGGAATCGTTAAAGCCACAATGAAACAATACATCTTTTCTAGTTGTATAAATGCTGCAATGGTGTGTTTTTATTTAAATAAGCGAAAAACCAATTATAGTTGAAGAAATAGGGCAAATATTTGGCATACGCATGAACAGAATCATTGTTGGTGAGCAGAAAATATGATGAAACTTTCCATAGAATCGTTTCCTTCTATGAAAAAATGAATGTAATCCGATACCTCTAATATATTCATAATTTTTGGCATTAAAATTTCGTTATTAATTCGATTTGAAAATAAACAAAATTGAAAAGAAGTAATTTAGAATCGGAGAGAGCTAACTTAGTTCGATCAAATTCTGAAATTTATTTTAAGAAGTGTACATTAAAAATTCACTAACAAGAAAATGATATTTTTTAAAAACTTTTATTACTTTTGTAGCAAAATATTACTTTTGTAGCAAAATGGAAACGTAGGAAATCAATATTGCGTGTTTATATTCATTGGCAGTTCAGTTATATTAACGTCCCGTTATAAAGCAACACTATGGTGATTTAGGGACAGACTTCGTAATTTCGAACTGCGATCAGATGATGAGGACGGCATTCAATATAGCACCCCTTCCTTCTCAACACCACACCAGAGGCCCGGGTGTATTTAACTTGCACGATGCCCGCTTCCAAGACGGGTTTTCGGGGAAATCTGGTTCCTAAGCCGAAACCCTACCTCAAGGTCACGACGACCCAGATTCATTGGCAGACGACGTTTAAGATTTATTTTGATTAGAATAGCCTTTGACTCGAATGCTTCTTATTCTAATCTGTTTCAAGAAAAGAATCTATTGTAAGGTCAATAATTTCGGTTGGCCGGTAGACAAGAAACTGCTTTGCTACAATTTGATTAAAATGCATTTTAGGGCTTAAACTATAAAAATTCAAAATAAGTACGGATGCGCTATATTTTATCTTATATCCATGATTTTCAGCTACCATTTACAGTCTTGCTTCTAGATAAGATTGTTAATTTGCAGAATAAACAAAGGACGAAAAATAAATGTCACTTGCAAATCTTTTAAGTTTACAAGCTTTAAGAAATATATTTTGAAATTATATTTTAATTATGCGGAGGTTCAAACAAATCAATCGCCTTTTATTCTTTTTAATTATTCGCTTCAACTCGTGGGTGGATGTTCTTTTTCATTCGAAAATTATTTCATCAAATATCTTTTTTAAATGTAAATAAACTGCTGATCTTATATTAGTTCTTTATATTAGTAACACGTAATTCAACACAAGGACCATTTCTATTTCGGAATATTTGGCATAAGCATGAGCAGAACCATTGTTTTTATGAAGAGAATATGACAAAACTTTATATAGAACCCGTTCTTACAGTTAAAAAATGAATGAATGTAATCTAATAGTTGCATTATTTTTATAACTAACCCATTCATTTTAGGTATTAAAAGTTCGTTATCAATGCCATGTGAAAATAAGGCAAATTGAAAAGAGGTATTTTAGAATTGAAGAAGAAATAGCTTTGTTTGATCAAATGCTAGAATTTTTTAAAGGAAGTTTTCATTAAAAACACACTAATAACAAAATGACTTTTTCAAAATATAGAAAGTCAAACTATTGCTATAAATTGAAAACGAAGGAAATTAGTAGTATCTATTTAAATTTATTGGCGGTTTAGCTTAGTTTAGTTATAACAACGCCCCATTTTAAAGCAACAGTAGGGCTGTTTTGAGATGGGTCCCGCAATTTTAAATCATGGTCAGATGACGAAACAATATCCGTAGTGGTACCCCCTCTCAGCAAAACCCCACACCAGCAGGAGTACGTTTGGACTGGATGGATTTAACGTAAACCAGACCCGCTTACACGACTGTTCTTCTGTGGAATCGGTTTTGGAACCTGAAACCCCTCCGATCCCTAAGCTGAAACCTTACCACCAAATCACCACGGCCCAGATTCATTGGCAGACGGGTGAAGTGCCCTTTGCTTAAAATAGCTTCCGACTCGAATGCGTCTTTTTCTAATCTGTTGTAAGAAAAGTATCTATTGTAAGGTCAATAACTTCGATCGTTTGGTCGGTAGAAAGAAAATTGATTCCCTCCTATTTGATTAAAACATTGTCTAAATTTATTTTTATTTTATTATTATTATTTTATTAAAATGTCTAAATTTATTTTTGCTTCCATTGAGTCCCCCTTAAACTTTTGTCACCAAATAGCATTTTCACCGATTTCAATATAAAATTGATATTGAAACAAAAAGAAATTTCCGTTTCTTAACTTCTTTAAAGCAAATTTTGAAAGAAAGAAAAAAGGTTATTTCAATAAAATAGGAAAAAAAAGTCTTTTTCGAAATTTTGGTTTGGTATGACCAAATATTCAGTCATGGATTTAGGAGTTAAGTCATTCATTACTTAACTTAATTTCCATAATTAAATTGAAAAATTGCAACTTTGACTTGAATTTGTAGATATTAAATTTTGATCGGATTTCAGGCAAAAATGTAGGTTATTTAATTTTCCATTCGGTGAAAAGATATTTTTATTAGTTATACGCTATGTCATGAAAATTATTTTTCAACATTTATTCCGTTATTCGGTTTTTCCGCAACTATAAAGAGAAGATTTTCAACTTCATTAGGGTCAACTCTAAATATCAGGAAAAGGCAACAACTGAATTTTAAAAAATGGAATTATTTGTTGATATAGGACAATTACAGGTTTAAATGTCGCCGTAAATAAGTTTCTCCAAATATATATGGCTTTTGAAGATTCAACTTGATTAAAATATCCACCACTAAGCTTTTTTTAAATTTGATAACAATTCCAACAAAAAAGTAAGGCATGCAGGTAAAATAATTCAAAAATTAATTTTCAAAGTAAAAATTAGATATTACTGGCTTAATTTCAGTTTCATTTATACAAATTTAAAATTAAAAGCGGTAAACGTAAGAAATGATAGAAGCGAAAATCTCAGGCAGTGTCAAAAGTTTACTTCCGCACTTAATCCAGACACTTGAAAGTTTGATTTTAATTTACACTCAGCTTGGAACATCCTTTAGTTTCCGAAACTACAAATTAGTTTTAAATGCGTTTACCATTTTTATCGATGTCTAATTTAGGCAGCGTAAAACACACTCGAGACTTCTTTCTACTCGGTTTTGGATTATTTAGACAACTACCTGAATTTCTTTCAAGTTCATTACATTATAAGGCATCACTTATAAGCTACTTTTTTGAAATTATAAGAAATAAAATTTTAGATACGAGTTATGAATCTATAACGTACATATCAGCGAGCAGATATGTACTTTATATAAAAAGAAGAATTAATATAAAAAGATTATATAAATTCTTATGACAGAATTATACTTTCTCACATTCGTTTTCAACTTGGGCTTTTAACTCATGGTAGTATAAACTCTTCCAATCAAAGACCATACATTTCAGGATTTCTAAAATAAAATGTTTGTATCCCTATAATATGGAGAAATACAAAATGTTTACTTTGATAAATATCCTGAAATGAAAGAGGAATCTAGATCACTTCCAAGGCTATTTTCTGTAAAACAGCAAAAAACAACAACCGGTAAATGAATAGAACACTACTTTCGAGCTCATGTTGTTCACTAGCCAAAAAGAAAGAATCGAAGGTAATTTTAAAAAATGAGAAATTAAAAAAAAATTTAAAGAATAAAAACTGATTAAAGACGCTTATTTAATTTTGCAAAGACATGATTTCAAAAAAGTTAAGGGTACAGAATTCGAACAATGATCGATCTTCAAAGAAATGAAACATAAAGCTACAATGCCTTACAAATCACCGTATCAATATCTTACAACCATGCACCAGAGAGAAATATTTTGAAGGAAGAGGAGAAATGTAAAATCCAAAACAATTCAATTTTCAAAGTCCAGTTTAAAGCGTCCGCTAAAGAGAATTTACAATCCCTTAAATTAACATTTTCGAGAACTGATTTCTTAAAAACTACGAATTATTATTTTATTTTATAATTTTTGTTTAATATTGCCAATTTATTGAGGCAAAAAAATTATTCTTATAATTTTGAATTAAAAGTTTAATTTATTTCTCTTGGCTTTTATTCGAACAGGTTTACGAAAACCAACGTAGAGTGATTTCCTCGGGAGGGAACCTCGAACTAGTTCAAATCTTGTAAAATATTCAGAAAAATTAAAACTTCAATATGTTACTTATTCAAAATAGTGCCAAAGTTTTAAAAAATATATAAATAAAATTTATATATTCCTTTACTACACAAATTATTTCACGATTCATCCAATGAACATGCTTAAACCAGGTGACAATGCAAGGAAACAGAAGCTATGTAGGCTATGAAAATGCCATTTCAAAAATGCAATGAAGGTTTTAGAATCTCATTTAATTTCGAAAATTCTTATTTTAAACTCAAACTAAAGATAGGGGAGAGTACGGGATAAACTTTTTCTCTATCAAAGAATTCAAAATATTTGAAATGATTAAAAATAAGAATTCAAATAATGCATTTGGATTAAAAATTTGTCATTTATTTTTTATCCATTCTGCAATAATTTCAAAAATTTCATTCAAGTTTCTTTAGTAAAATTTCGAATAAAGAGCTACGTATAAATAAAGAAACTCTCACTATTTTAAATACAAAAATTCGGATAAACTTTTTAGACTAAAATATTCTGAAAATTTTTAAATAATAATAATGATGATGATATTAACACAAATCTGTCACGTTGCTTGGAAAATATTTATATATAAATCGCATTTCACACAACTTTATTGTATTAAGAAAAGCTCATAATGTTAATTTTATTGTAATTTAAGACTGAACAAAAAAAGTGGAATGCTTTCGAAGTCAAAATATATTCTTAACTTATAACTATTCATCAACTGACATAACTCGGAACGTTCGCCGGATTTTGAAATCGATGTGCAGACTTCGAAAATGTATTTTTAAGGAATTAAAAACTAATCTTTATTGTTTATATTTCATTATAATAAAATGAATTCGTACGTGTATTAATCTATATAGATATACTATCTTTTAAAGGATTTTTCAACAGCTTTTCCTTAAAAATTTCTAAAAACTGAAAACAGGCATTTTTTTTGTATTTTTTCTTCACACTGTCAGGTTAATATTCCTCACATAATTTATAAAAATTTACTCAAATCTACGTTTTTAAAGAAATATCACATTAAAGATTAATATTCATGGTATAAGATTTAACTTAATGCTTTTCGTTTTAACCGAGTGCTTTCATTGTCATACTATTAAAACCTCTACTAGGCACTAATGTTAAAATTACAATAACAAACATGTAATACTAGATAAATCATCACCTAATAAGCAGCAGACACTAACTATCAAAAATATTTCAAAAATTTTCGTTGATAATTTAATTTTGGTTAATTTAATTAATAACCAGTGATCGTCTTCGAGAAATTAAAAAATGAAGTGCATTTATTATCATATTCAATATTTAGCCAATATTCCACAAAAAATTTAGCATCGTTGCTTGAAATGCTTTTCCGATTAGATATTCCTGCTCTCTGTTGTTTTCAGAAACATTTCTTTCAAATGAAATTGCAAATTATTAAAAGAAAATTTTCCTTCAAATGGTAAATAATGTTTGTTTTTATCGAGTTCCAAATTTCAAAAGGACACAGTTTTCTAATTTCAATAAAAAATTGTAAAGCCCTTCAACGGATTGATCAGTTAAGACATAAAAGAAATTTAACATAATTAATAGGCTAATATAGAAATCAATATTTTCTCAAGAATTAATATTTTCAAGTTGGAGATGAAAATTCGTTTTAAAATTAAATAGCCATGCTAATAAGCACGATAATTCATAACTAGAGTGCATATCTTGAAAATTATATTATCTTACTTTATACGATTTAAAAATTCTTGTATTGAATTGTTTGATTTAAAAAAAACAACTTATTTGTAAGACATTCTGACTATTAAGAATAATATGATGCTTAGTTTCAATTTCTTGTTTAGAAGAAAAACTAAATAGCATCATAAATCGAATAAATTCATTTAATATTTTTTTCACCAAACTTTTGATAAACAAAGTAATTTCAAAGCTTCAGTGGATTCAATGGTGTCTTTAGAAGAAAAGGTGTACAATTTCTTTATTATCCTTTTCATTAGAGCTGGAAAATTTGGCCTCTTTGATTCATCAAATAAATATTTCTACTTTAATAGACGAGGAGAAATTAAGATCGGAACAGAAAGTTCGGAAAATTTATAAATGGGAAAACGTAGAAGACTTTTAATCTCAATTAAAAGCTGATTTGAGAGGAAAGTTTAAAAAGCTTGCAAAATAGTTGGAATCCTTTTTCGTTCAGTATTGACTACTTTCAAAACGCACGATTTGGCTCAATTATGATATTTTGGATACCATGGATACCATTTTGATACCCTCATTAAAGTTTCAAACTCCCTTAAATAGCTCCGAATGTACATATTAAAATAGGTACATGTATACGAAGGTGAAAAAAAAATGCAATGATTTCAAACAGAAAGATTAAGGCTCAATTTATATTCAGAATTTCAAATAATCCTAAAAACGTTTTTTAAGATTTACTATAAAATATTTCAACCGTTCTGGCAGTTGGCTATAATAGTTTATTGATACACGTTACAAAAACTTTTTATTATTGAAATTACAACGCTGAATAGCCCAACATGCTAAGATCAATTTCTTTTAACGGCAATTGGTTTCACTCGAGCGAGAATAATCTCTTTTATAGATAAAATTGTATCGATGAAAATGTGGATATTATTCAAATGCAATTACTCCAAATTTTACGAAAATGATAAATAAACACTAGTTCTAAAACTAAATATAAATTCCTATTTATACCCAATTTCATTTTTTTTAAATTTCTTCACTAAAAAACCTTTAACTCATCTTTTCCATATCGCTGAAAATGTTTTCTACTTAAAATAAGTTAAAAATTGATAATACATTAAAGACCGAATGGAAATGAGAAGTGAATCTTGAACCATTTTCTTAATTCAGTTTGACTTCATAACTCCATCGTACAACGAAAAACTCTTTCTGAAGTTTGTATATATGATAACCTTTAAAATTTCATTCAAGCACTAAAAAAGCATACACAGGAACTACAGTCTTGGCAGATGGTGAATTTTTCGAGTCCACTAACTCTAAAAAATGTTAATCTTCTTGTACAGCATTTCCACATTATAAAAAAACGTGTCTGAAATATATATGTTTCATGATAATGCATTAATTCAGAGATATAAACGTAAGTGAGCACTTCATCCTTACGCAAGAGCGATTCTATTTGATTTGCTTCATGTATAAGGACCTCTCCAGAGAAGTATTACGTTAATCACACAACAATTAATGGTTCAAATTTGTGCAATTATATTTGTGTATTTGGGGATGAAAGACATAACGCTTGCATCAACGATATCATTAATTTCAGTTTTAAAATTCGGAAATTAGCTCTTCCAAATGAATTTTGAATCTGAATTAATTTTGAACTCATGATATTAACTATCACCACAAATATCCAGTACGGTGTGCACTATTTAATCATGGCACAGTCTAATCTGTGCAACTTATAATGTATGAATTAAGGAGAGCTTTCTGCATCGTCATGTAAATTGTATAAAGCTCTGGTAGTTTAATAACTTTTCGAGTTGGGGTGGATTTTCAACTAGGTTACTGATTATAGCTATTGAGCTTCAGGGGGAGGGGCAAAATGCAGGTAGATCGATTCAAAATATTTTATTTTCAAATAAATTGGTAAAAGATACAAATTCGACAAATCAAGTATCAGGCCTATAAAGTTTGTTGACGTTGAATTTCTAAATTCATAAAAGAAAGTTAAGGATCATTATTTATATCATACGGAATTTTAATTTACTATGGTATATTAATTTTCCAGGTCCTGTAAAATAATTTTAAAATAATAATTCTTTGAACTTTAAAATTTTATTGTGAGAAAATAATATTCATTTGATTTGATAGTTTTTAACTCTCTTAACTATAAAATTTTAGAAATCATTATTTAAAAGCAGAGTCTGCCGAAAAGTTTTTTTTTAAAGATAATTGTTGTTATATTCTACCCAATAGTAATATACGATTTAAATTTAAATTATCAAATAAGTACATACTGGTAAGAAAATCGAGGAACAATCATCTGAAATCGTTAAGAAGATTACTGAATTATAAAATTTGGAAGGAAATAAGCAAACAATTTTCTCATTCAACAAAACGTCTGTCTCTAAAGAAAATCCACTCTATAATTTTTGAAACAAAATATACAAGTAAACTAACTTCTTTTTAATTGAACATGAGAAATTAAGAAAGTCAAGCTGTTTGAATGGTAAAAAATTAACCCATTTATTACAGCAAATCTATTTAAAAAATTAACACAGCAAGCCAAAAATTCTGCTAAATGTGCAACTAAAGTGGCCAGGTTTTAACGGAGTTATAATTACTTGGAACCACAAAATACCTGCATCCCCACCTCCAATTTCGAATAATTCCGGAGATTAGATATTTACCGGCTATGAAACGAATTGCATTGTTAAATGATAGTTAAACACTTTCCCATTGTTATTAAGTTAAACTCAGTTTAACTCAGAAACAGCGTTAGAAAGGGGAGAGGAAAGCATTTACCATCCTTATCAGTAACCACTTGACCAACCTTCCCTCCTCGATGAGAAACTGAGAGTTCAATTGACAGAAGATTTCTTTTCAGAACAGTTATGGAGATCTGAATGTTAACAATTATAACAATTTAAAATCCATCTTAAAGTTAATATACTGTATACAATCGAAATATTTAAATAAGACTTGATTTATATTTGGCAAATTGATAAGATGGCCAATCAATAAGATATCGTCTTTTACCGATGGTTTTTGCTCGGACGTCTGGTATTACAGATAATTTTTGGTTGGTATTTTTTGGACGACGACGTCAGGTCTGCAGAAAAGATCAGTATCTGAATTTAAAGAACTAAATGATATTTTATTTTCTTTCATAATATTAAGCTATTCAGAGTTATTTTGAATCCAAATTAAAGAAATTGTGCTTGCCCTTCTGTCCAATTTATCTTGTATTTACTACCACCACCTTTGAGTTTACCTCTCTCCCCATCTTGTGTGTTTCACCATTCTTGACCAAGACTGTAGTGGTGGATCTATATCGTTCAATTCCCTGCAAATGTATGCAATGAATATTGGTCACATTTCATTTGTTGAACGGAGATGCACGAACAGAGGGTGTGATCTGCCGAACACTGTGGGATTCGTTCCCAGTCCCAAGGAATGTCGTGGTGGGGGAATTCCTCGAAACGCTCAAAGAACGATGGTGACGGGGCGGAGCAAGAAGCCGAATCGAGACACTGATCAAGGAGGTTGAACTCCCTCAGCATTGAACATGCACAGTTAAGTAATTGCATTAAAAGATTCACGAGTGCATAAATGTATATTTATAAATACATTTTCATTATAAAAAACATAAAAAGTCATTATTACAAAATTCAAAATTCAAAACCTTTGCATTTTGAAAGTGATTTCGTTTGGTTCTTTATCTTACAAATTTGGCAGTTAATACTGCATTTAACTTAAACTTTAAATCAATTGATTTTACCAAATGCATTTCACATTAGTTATAAATGATTCATAGTCAGTAACTATAATTGCTGTTTGTCCATTTTCTTTTATATTTTTATGATGAAAAAATATATCTTGTTTTAATTTGTATTTTTAACTGAGGTTTTTACCCTTTAAAAGATCAATATTAAAAAGGAAAAAAATTAAATTACAATTCAAAAAGCTGTTATTTTAGAATTGAACTCAGAGTTAGACATTTTGTTTCAATTTAATCGATTAATCGATGATCGACATTCTTGTAAATTTAAAAATGCTATTATAAACGGATATGATTATTTTGCTCAATTGAAGACGAACCTTAATTTTAGTTTTGAAATTGTCCGAGTCAGAACCATTTGGAGAAATACACAGCACAGCTTCGCTTCTAAGAATAGGAAGCAATAAGAAAAAAAAAACTCAGCTTAGCGACGTTTTAACAAGTTACCGGTAGTTACATTCCGAGATTCCTGAGGTAATGCATGCAAGACAATAAACCAGCAATTCCTTGTGAGATTTAGTCAGTCCAAAATATGATACGGATCTACATTTAAGATGCTAAAACTGTATATCAAATTATATCAAACTGTTTATGTCATGCAGTTACCGCGCTAATTCCGTTATACAAACTTCTATTTATGGATTTCGCTCAAAATCTGGTCGATAAATCTATAAGACTATTATAAATGCGAAAGTTTGGATTTATGGATGGATGGAGGATGCCAGATCAGCTGAACGAAATTGGATGAAATTTAACACAGATTATAGTCTAGAATATATCCTAGGCTACTAAGTACTCCGTTTAATTGAATGATTATTTTTTATTAATTAAATATTAACTTTCACGCCAATATCTTCATTCCTCCACCGCCAAATGTGTAAAACTTCAGTTCGTTCGTTTTATTCCAAGCCAAAAAGGTTAGGCTTAACATGTTTTACCAATTATTTCAAACAATTCCGTTTATTTTACTTAGTATTTGATGCCTTTAAAATTAAACATTGTAAATTAATCGGCCTTTCGGATTCATTTTGTGTACTTTTGAATTAAAATAAAACAGGATAAAGGAAATTAAAAATTTCGAATCTGTATCGCATTTCCCCCAACAGGCATAGAGAATTCACACATTTGCGTCTTTCCAATTGGTGTTGACAATTCACGCGTGCGCAGTGTGTTGAAATTTTTAACAACTATTTATTTTAATTAAATGTTTAAAAATTATGTTTACAATACCTTTTTATCTATCTCAATCTCTGCCGATAAATAAAATAGACCGGGGTTAAGTTGCTGTTTTGCTTTATTTCATGTACACATTTGTAAATAAATTGTCTTTAGGTTAGTTGTGTGCTTTTCCATACTTATGAAGTCGGAATAAAAGCAGATTGCTTATAACCTTGTGAAAGTACCGATCGATCAACCGATCTATCATCAGACAAAGGATCAATTTTTTTACAGATGCAACTCAACATTTGATAGGTACGAGACTAGATGTTGAATTTCATCTGTATAGCTCATCTAATTTCACCGAATCTCATTTTATCTAACTCGGTTCATTTTGTAGCAATCAAATTAATTTATAATCGGATAGATGAAGAAAGACCTTAAAATTGATTTCACTAAAAATTTGCCAGAAATCAACGTATCTGGCGTAAATATGGACATTTTCAAAAATTTCAAACTCAGGAAAAGGAAATTCGTCGATATCTCCGATTTCGTTTTTTTTTTACTGTTATACATTCTTAGGAAAATTATTCTGTATACTTAAGATACTTTTTCACAAGAAAAAGAACTCTCATAAGGCGCGGCGAAAAAAACTGACTAGTTCTTATATAGTTAAGACCAGTTTCAATATTAATACCAGTTTTAATCTTTAAACTCAGTACTAGACAGATAATTGCATCATGAAAAGTAGTTTTAAATAAAGAGCAAATGAATTTGAAAAGCTGTAGTAATAAATCCAATAAAATATTTAAAATTTATATTATCCAACTATATTTGCTAATTAGGCTGCTACATGTGAGTGTTCACGTTAAAACATAACATATTTAAGAGCAACAACTAAGCTTTATTAATGGAATAATACATTTATCCCTGCCAGATCTAAACATGCTTTTAAAATTTAAAATAACTTGCATTCCTTTTGACCAAACCACGATATAAAATACCAAGGATTTATGGGTAGTAGCGCATTCAATTGTTTTTTATATTGGAACTTTCTCCTATCTCATTAGCCTGAAAGTTCGATTAATTGAATACATTTTAGAGTCACCAACGAAATTATAACGAGATAAACGCGTTTTGCGTAAAATAAAATTTCAAAGCTTTTGATTTACTTATTAAATTCTACCTAACACAAATTAATTTATATTCGGATTAATTTATTTTCTTTATGAATCATGCAATGTAAAACATTGATCTGATGTCATCTTGCATGCACAACATAAAAATTTCACTAAAAAATTTAAGCAGCTACAAATTTGAGAAATCTTTGAGATTACATAAATTCGTCCGATAATTATTGTCCTCGATTAGTGATTTTTAATTACATGGAAAATGTCCACCTGTATTATAGTAAAATCTGTTTTTTTTAAAGATTTAATAAAAATGCTGTACCAAATTTCAAAATTCGAAAGCAAAAACAAATGGTCATTATTGATTATGAATGGTTTGAATGTTGAATTCAAATTAGTTATTCCAGAGAAAAAGGAAAATTAAAGAAGGATTAAATAGGAGAGGTAACTTTTGGACATTTAAAGTATATAGTTTATAATCGGAATTTTGGGGGGGGGCGCAACGCGTTGGGAACACACTTTCCGTCAACAAGTTTTAAGCGACATTCCCATGTGAAAAATATACGGGAAAGCTAATAAATTCCTGATGTTTTGCAAGAACTGTAAACAATTTGTCTTTCTCTTACACCTAGTGTATAAATAAAATGCTGTTTTAGAAAGATCTGAGAGCTTAATATTTTTTATTTCGTATATTAAAAGAAAATTTTTGAATAAAGATAAAAATTTAAAAATTTCGAAACTTATGGAAATGAATACTTTTTAAATGTTCCAAATAATTTCCCAAGCAAGAGTTTTAAATGAAAATGTGTCAAATGATTAACTGTACAAATGTAAGTTTTGCAGCTAAAGATTTGTAGCTTTTAATGTTAAAATGTGTTACTCTGATACAACAGTCAAGTTCTACTACCTACTAAAAATGGGAATAAAATTATTTTTAGAAAATGAACGAATATTTATATTTTTTTAAAATATTTTATAATGATATAATGAAAATTGAGCTTTCAAAATGCAAAGGTGTTTCAATTAACATAATAAAGTTTGCAGAACCCGGGATGCTTACTTTAAGATCTAAAAAGGTACTAAACATAAGATGCAACTTACCTTAAATACAATTTTACAGTTATTATATAATGATTGCAATGTGCTTAATGTTAAGTTATTTTTAAAACAAATTTTAGAAAAAGAAAGCTAGAAGAAATACCTTAAAGTGCTAAAATTATTCATTTGCTTTTTCCCAAAATTGTTATTAAAAAAGAGACGAGAAAAATTCAGAACAAAAGAAATTTGCACTTATTGTTATAACCTTTCAAAGCTCTTTACAGTCATTAAGGAAAATGGCTTTTGATATGTACCATTATTTAATTATAACCACAGAAAGGAAAATAAATTTACAAGCGCAAATCTCTCAAGGAAGTCTATCAAAATAGAAATACATAAAAAAAGGACTGATTCCTTTCACTATAACTTTACGACTGTCATTTCTTATAGTTTCCAGATTTTTTTGTCAGAATTAGTTTGAAAATTAATTCTTACTAAATAAATAAAACTCGGAAGAAATGAACTAATATTTATTTTTGTTCCTAAGAAATCTGAAATCAAGACAGTAAAATGAAAAGATTTAATCTTTGAACTATTCGATAGTTTTATATTTTGGAGGTTTTAGAACGATTATTAAAAGGGAAAATGTGTCGAAATAGACTTAATAGATTTACGATTGATATTATTGATTATTAAGAATCAGTGATTGTTTGTCGTTTCTGCTGTCACGAATCAGTTGAAGAAACAGAGAAAAATAAACATCTGCGATTAAAATACATAAATCCTTGATTGATTTTCTATAACAAGACATTCATTTAATTAAAATTTTAAATGTAAATATTTGAAAAGGATTTTAAAAGAATTATTAATTATAAGCAGTTATGCTTAGAAGCACAATTTGCAAAATTGTAGGTAAACTACAAAAAATAGTGATTCGAACATGTTACAGGATAAGCCAAAAGAAATTCTACAAAGTAATGCACAGTGGCTTACTTTTTTCTGCTTATTAGCGTATAATGATATCTTCCATTCAAGAAATGGGATAGGGAAGTATAAAATTTAAAAAAAATGACTTATTACTTACATAGATGCAAAATGATAACGACAGATACCAAAATTCTTGAATCCCGTTTTAGTACATTCATAAATCTTAAGAGCTAGTTTTGTGCATCATAATTATTAAATACTTAAGCTGAAACTGCGATCAAATGATCTTGTATCTCTTTCCACGTTTTTTCAATGTTAGTAAATTGAGTCTACATATTTCTCATTTAATAGACTCCACACACATGATGGATTAGAGAGATTAGTTTGGTTGTATAAATCCCATTTTAAATGAACCTGAAGAACATTGAGATACAAATATTTTGAGATACAACTCGTCAATTCAAACCGTGGTCAAATGAATGACTGAAATGACATCTGTGAACGCAAATTTTCCCAAACTTCCGCCCCACCTCAGCGGTATGACATTTGAATTCCGGTTATTTGAAAGGACATCAGACTCATTTACAAGACAGTTCTTTTAAACAATTCGTTGAAATTTTAAATCATTGATAGAAAAAGAGTTGATTTATATTAGAGAAAATATATCATTATTTACATTATTACACAAAGCTTGTCTTAAATTCTAACTAAATGCTTCTAATAAATATTATATGATCGATAACAGTGTTCTTAATTTAAAAAAAAAAAACTAGAATAATGCTCACCCATTGTTCACTTACGGAAATGCAAAAAAAAAAAAAAAAATGAAGAAGAAATTCTTCCTCTTATAATCCTCTAGGCAATCTGAAAAATGAATAACACTTTAGTTTTCATTACAATAGAATGTGATCCAAATGAACTATTTTTAATCGTTTTTATTTGAATGCAAATAATAAAACATTTTTAAACAAATTTATGAAAATCATAATAAAATCACAAAAACTTGTACTAAAAAAATACAATAAAAAATTAAAAGGAATTGTCTAATTCCTCTATATTCATAATATTTACAATACTGACATTAAAGTTTCAGTATTTCTAAGTAGTTATCGGCATTTTTTTGAACACCCAGGATTTTAATAAAAATATTCCCCATTTTTTAATACACTTATAATCAAATTATATTAATAACAGCTTTTTATTCTAATGTTTTTCATAATTTATTATTAATAAAATTATGGAATGTTAACAGTTCACCCAATATTAAATTCAACTTGTTTAAAAGATAATCCAATTTTTAAAAAAATTAAATGATATATTTTTATTTAAAATACGAGATTGCAGAATTCTTAATACATTAGTACCGAAGTGAAAACTCAATTACAAACTTCAATTTTAAAAAGTGAAAAAATATTTACGTTAGAAGAACTTAATCATAGTCGAAGAAAATTAAGAATGTTTCAATTGATGATCCATAATACAAAATTATATACGGCGAGAGAGATTACATGATTTTATGCGTAAAGTACAAATTAATAAAAAGTGCTGACATCAGAAACATATTTGAGTCACTAAGATATAATATGATGGTCATATTAATAACTGTCAAAACAAAACTAAATAGAAACATTGGAAAATAACCAAAACAAGTAGCAGATGCATTTATCTGAACTACGAGATCAAAAGCATCTAACTTTTCTAAACAATCAGAGGTAAGAGCAGATGTTCATCAGTTCACTTTCGTTATTTATATCCATTGTTTATTTTCATATACGCTTGCTCACATATTTGGCGCCTTTCAAAAGAAAAAGAAAGATTCCGACGAAACTTTTAACTTAAAAAAGAATTTGAATTAAGTACTTAAATATTATTCACATATTTTCAAATGTAAAATATCTCGAATTAAAATAAAATTAAAAAATATTTACGATCATAAATTTCAAGTTATTGTGTGAGAACATTATTTTGAAATTAAGACAAATAATGACTTAAGTCATTAAATAGTTTAAACCAGTTTGAAAAAAGCAATACTGGCTAAGACAGGTCAACCTTTTAAAAGAGCATCTGCTTTTAAAGAAATATACATTACAATAATGCTATACTGGTAAAATCAAGTAAAAAATACTTGCGATTAAAAGATGTTGATGAACATTGCCATTTATGCCTTATTCATTGCCTACGCCATTTCCAGCTTCAATTATTCAAAAATCCCTAACGAAAACAGCATTTTCTCGCACGATATTTCAAAAATGTAAAATATTTCTTAGCGTAGTCCTTAAAGAATGTGCATACTTTCTGTGAATTCTCGGACGTCAAATTTGTTCCAAATGCACTACAGCATAAGTCGTTGAAATGCCTAATTTGGAACCTTTTCTTCTTAAAAAATGTAAAGAATTTGTAATAATATTTTTAGACATGTCACAGGCTTGGAACAAAACGGAAGCTAAACTTCATAAAACAATGTATTTTACCAAAAAAAAATATTTTGTAAAGTATAATTAAAGTAAAATAAGAATGATTCATTGAACAATGAAATGAATAAATTTATATGAAAATTGTAGAACTATTGCAGTACCATTACATAAAAAAATATCGATCACAAGAATGATAAAATTCGGTTACCGATTTTCAAGTTGGCTCATTTCTATAAATTGTATACTGCAAAAAGCAAGCAATATGAAGACAATGCAATAGCAGATGCAATCAGGACAAATGAAGCCGAGAGACAAATCTAAAATGTTTTCATAATACAATAATGACATCCCGGTTTAAAGATCTGAATTTACATCTATAGTTGCAGATATTTGCCATATTTTTATTTAAAACAGTAAAAAGGAACTTCGAAAATATTCGATTTTCTAGTAGTTGTATATTAATCACAAAATAAATAAATATCGCACTCCAGATTCATGTTTAAATGGTATGTAGATAATAAGCAAATGATTGTTTTTATTGTACTACGAAGCACAAAATTTGAGTGAAAATAAAAGACCAACCACTCGTGGCATGACTTAGCCCGAGGTCATGCGATGTGGAGGTGTATAACGAATAAGGAAGTATGTAAAAAATTTAGGAAAAACATTCCAATTGCTTTTTTAACATGAAATGGTGAACATGAAACGATCTGTTTTTAGCAATAATTATTTGACATGTGGAAAATTGTGTTTTGAACTTGTTTTTCCCTTCCGACTGAAACTAATATTTCACAACAGAAATACACTTGCAATCACAAAACAACGATACCAAATTTGATATAATAAAACCATGGCGATTTTGAACTACCGTCTTGAATGCATTTGAAAGTGGAGATCGTCAGAAAGTCAACCACTTACTGGGATTTGTTTTAAAACTTGACAATCTTCCACAATAAATATGTTAAATGGTGTACCAAATTGTATCCATCTAGCTCTAATCGTGTTAAATTATAGAAGTTATAACTTAGAAATCTGAAACAACAGGTTTCCTCTGAACAGATATTAATCAAAATTTGACAAAAATCTACAATTTGATAGAAAGACCATACACCAAATTCGTCCACTTATCTTAAAGTTCTTTAAAGTTATCGCATTCATTAACAGTCATAATGTCAAAGATTTATTTTTTATCAGAGAACCTTCAAAATTTTGAGTAAGAATCTTTTTTATTATTGTTAACAAAAGTTGTCTTCACACCTTGTGTACGAGAGATAAAAAATGAATAAAATAAACCTTATATTTCAAGTCACGATTATTAAAGCTGAATCATCATTTTATTTAATCTTCTTTATACAAATAACATTTGCAGTTGCAGTTTTATATATATTTTGTCTACACACAAAAATCAGGCCTATCCTCATTAGGTAAACATTTTTGCAGCCAGATGCGTCAATAAAGTTTTGATTTAACGAAAGCAATACAAGCTTGGTTAGGTGAAAATGAAACCAAACATTTCTTTCAAATATGTTGACTAAGCGATTCCTAAAATTCTCGTCTCTTGGAATTGATCACAACAAATGGTAAATGAATATTTGGATGGGATAAAAACACTTGAGGATCTTCCATTAAAAATTATTGGCATTTATTAACATAAAAAATGTTGCATTGTGAATTAAGAGTCAAATGCAATCTATATAAAATGGTGCCGAGAGCAAATAAAGTGTTCCTCTTCGACTTATTTTTAACTGCAGTCATTTCATATTCCCTCTCCTCTGCCTCCCCATCAAAAACATAAAGGGGAGGGCGGGAATAGGAATAGAAATAAATTAAGTAATTTTATTTACATAAACAAGTTTTGCACGATATGGCCTAGCAGTAAATCAACACCTCTAATTTATTCTACTCATTAAAAGTGAATAATTTTTTCGAAGTCAAGCAGTATGGCTATTATAAAGATTATATTATTACAATTGTTTTAAAATACTGCCAAAATAAGCAAAATCATTTAAAGTTAATGTTTTTAATATGCAATGCCTGACAGATAAAAATGTTTATTGCATTTGATTCTTTAAAAAAATTCTTCCAGTAATATCAGAGCAGTTTGAAACAGTTCAAATTTATTACTCGTGTCCAATTTAATAGTTCAAAGATGTGATAAACATTTGTTACAAAATTTCGCTTAAATTTTTTTGGCATAATTTTAAAAAAAATTAATATTTTATCGATGCATAATTATACATTAATATGAAAAAAACCACACAATATGTATTTAATAAGTATTAGCTTATATTAATGATATTAAGAGCAAAAATGCATTAGTCTCCAGCATATTTGAACTAACTTTTCGATCTATTTTATCAAACTTGACAAATACTTCCTATGGTAAGAAATTTCATCTCAAAGTAATTTTAAAATTAATTAATTTTAATGAATCAAAACTTAAACCAATTTTAGTTGTCTTAATGATAATTTAGGAAAAACAATACTACAACCAAAACGCTTGCCACACTCGTTACATTGAAAACTCATCGTTTCAATTACATTAGATAATTGAGAAATTTTTCTCCAACTTACAGATTTTTTTAAATGTTTATGTAATTTTAAACTACTTTTATTGTTCAAATGTAAATTGCCTAGTTCATAGTTTCATTATAAAATTAATTTGTAGGGTTTACTAGATGCGATTTTTAATTTAAATGTAAAGGTTGCGTTTATAAATATTTACCGAAATATTCTAGTTTATGTTAGCTTATACAGTTCAAGTTCATCGTTTCTTAATTTTGTTTTACTCTTAGGGAGTACGAGTTCAAAAAGATACTTTTTTTTATGGACGCCACTGATTTATTTTAAAATTTTGTGCTATCTGGAGCTTAGGTTACATTGGGAACCTAGGACATTTGCCTAGTCTGCTCCACTTTAATTACACCATTTCTCCGATCATGCTGGAATTAAAAACAAAGGACTTCAATTAAAATTAGAGTGAAATTTGCCAGTACAGTCAGAACAAGTTTTTTGAATGAAACGAACTTCGAGAAATGACATTAGAGTATTTCAGTGAGAAGAAATGGCCACCAGATGTCTTTGTTCAGTCCGAAATAATGAGAATTTGCCCTCTCTAGAAAATATAAGACAAAATTAAACATTTCTTAATATACATTTTTAAAGAAACCTTAACGGAACAAATATTTATTTATCTTCCAGTTAATAAGATAAAAAAGACATTCGATTTCAAAAATACATTTATACGTGAGCAGAGTCGAAGGATGAATAATACGGTATTAATAGTTAATATGCTTTTCACCAAAAGAAAATTTTAAATATGTGTAAGTAGAAAAAGAGGTATTGTTTATGAGGATCTGGAATTGACAAGTACGAATGCAATTAAGAAAAATGCTGTGTTTATAACAAAAATTTTTATTACATATGCTATAAAGATATTTTTGCTATGCTATTTCCTTTAAATCTCCTTCAATTTCAAAAAAAACTTAGCAATACATAAAGAATTATTAAAGAAATGAAAATTTCGCCATATGCATATTTTTGAATTGAAATTCCAAAACCAAGACTCTTAATGTACAAGTTTCATTATTAAGGGATTGATCAGGTTCGCTTGCTCCACTTTTTATTGCGTTTAAGAACATAATCACACTATAATGGTATTATAGATTAATAAAACGTTTCCTTATATATATATAGATAGATAGATAGAGATAGAGATAGAGATAGAGAGAGAGAGAGAGAGAGAGAGAGAGAGAGAATTTTATAAATCCGGACGCATTTAAAATTTACTTAACTTCCCCCAACTTATTAATTTTACTAGTTTTTGTATCAGAATTTCATTCTTAAACATCAAGAAACCTCCGTTCAGTTCTACAACATTTGATTCGAATAGCTTTAGTAATTACAAAATGCAGATTTAAGAGGTTTTTTTATGGCGAGCAGTTATATAAGGAAAATATAAATTTAAAAAAATCATTTCAATTAAAGAAAAAGATTAAAATGAAATCTGCTATGTATATTTCAATGTATCGTGTCAAAACAATTTCTTGAACGGCCAAGCACCACGTGCTTGTGCAAGTCCAATTATATTTTTATTCATTTTAATCGTTGCACTGAATTAGTGACTTTAGTAATGCTAACAATCTAAAAAACGTTGTCTGGCATTTATTGTTTAAAAAAATATCACATTTCCTATTTATTTCATTTTATATAATCACGTGCTCAAAATGACAATTTTCTAGATTTTATTTGCTATAATCATTAACTTCTTATTTAATCAGAGCTTTTGTAAATGTACTGGCAACACGTTATTAAAAGCTGATTTTTTTTTTAGTTGCCCACGCAGATAGTAAAATTTTTATTGTTCGCGTACGGATTTTTGTTGACGCCACAAAATCTCATTCCCTGATATTTAAAAATTAAAACCGCAAAAAACAACAACTTTTAAACGATTTTTATGCACATATATTTCCCTGTAATGTTGATGACTGATAAATTTCCATTAATGTTAATTAATAAATAATTAAAATTTTAAAGCGTCCCTACAGAACGAGCACATATTAAAGAAACTATTAATGAAATTTGTTTTTTTATATACAGGGGAATAGCTTTGAAATTAAAATAAACGTTTAATATGTACTGATCATATGTCCAATACAAGAAATACTACAGTCTTGAGAATCTAAAAAGCTTTGAAAATAAAATTACGTAATTTAAAAATAAAGAATTAACCATTTTCCGCTTCCCCGTAGTTAATTTTTTTTATAAAAAGCCATTTTTAAAGACACATAAAATAATAGTTACGAGGTCCCAAAACAGAATGACTGGCATTTTAAATATATCATAATTCTATATTAAATATATTCATAAAAAATATTTTTTTTAAATTGATTCCAGATTTATATATGGTATGGCTTTGATTAAAAGTACAATAAGATATATATTAATTACTTATCAAGACTCCACAGTTATTAATTTTTTTTATTTTAATTCATTATATATTATAATAAGTACTTTTAGAAATTCTTAAATTATAATTTCTACAAACGGTATGCAAAACATTTCAAATTTTCATACTATATTAAATTATTAAAAACAAAATTTACCCACATAAAAATTTCAATGATATATCTTTTGTTAAAATTCTCTAGAAAAATCGGTATTAAAATCCATTGAATATAATTTTACTTCTATTTTTAAATAAGGCATAAGATTCACACAGATTAACCGATCTTTTGAAGGATTTTAAATAAAATTTTAAAATGTCTGCTCTTTCAGCTATATTCATTACAGTCACCCAAAAGCTAAATTCAAAACAGATTTAATTAACCACATATTATTTAGAAAAATATAAAAAAGCCGTGATAATGCATTAATGAGCTCCGTGTCACATTGAATACAAATTATAGATCCTATCCTAATCACGATAAAAAAAATGAAATAAACAATCCTGATTCGATGGGGTTTAACACCCGCAAGCCTCTTCAAATAAAAACTACATATTCGAACACCATTCTCAATAACATTGGGCGCCACTTCTCGAACGCAGAATAAGAATGAACAAACAAAATTACAGCTTGACAGAAACGCCATCTATGGGAATGAACCCGAACAACAATTAATAGAAAACTTTATGAAGTAGGGGAAATCATCAGTAGAAATCTGGGTTCGAAAGTTAGATGATTAACATCAGGATTGCGAACACTATTTTACGAACATGAAACGGATAAAAAGTAATATCATGAAATAACTAAATTCAATGTGGAAGATTCAAATGCATTATCAAAATTTGAAATCGGATCTTTTAACATTTTTTTAATGTTAAAAGACTATGAAATGCTGAAAGGCGAGAAGTGATAAAAAGAACACATTTAGGCTATTTATTTCAACTCGCGCTTTCGATCAATTTGCTGATAAAAATGAATCATTTTCCTCAGAGCAAACTCATCAATCTAAAATTTTGTAATTATTAACACACAGTAATTTTGAATTACAAGTAAGTCATTTGAAAAAGCAATTAATAATCGGAATCATTCTAGACAATTGTTATATAAACACACGAAATGTAAATGTTACGGTGAAAGTAAAAAACTGATGATTATATGTAATAACCAGTAATTATGCGTAACCAACATTAGTGATTATATATAAACAACGGATTAATCATATTTACCGTAACAAACACTTTCTGCGTACATCTATTAATGTGTTAGGCTTATCAAAATTACAAGCAGTTCCAATTTCTTTCATACAAGTTTTCATAAAAATATTAGTATCGATAAAAATGTTCAGCATTAATTAAAAAAATAAAGTATTATGAATAAAAAGGCAAACAAACTTACCGTATAAATCTTGTTAATTGAATAAGAATGCCATAGTCTTTGCAAATATTATTAAAATGAAATGTACGATCTCGATTACTGATGAGATTGAGACAGTAACCGATAACTTTCCCGTCCAACGATGAAATGAAGAAACGGTTCAAGATTCGACTGCACGTGTTAATGCGCGCGCATATGAATTGTGATAGTTTATAACTTTGTCCACAGAACGCTCTCAAAACAAAACAAAGTAGGAAACGCTGGGAGAAAAAGCAAAAAACAAAAACAAAGTAGATTTCCGATCAGAAATGCTCGCTCGCTCTCTTTTGTTATTTTGAATATCAAAATTACTTTTTCATGAATGAAATTGAAACAATGAAGATTCCGAATTGTATTTTATCATCGATTTAGAAATATTCTGGTAAAAGATGATTTGATAGAATTTTTATTTATTTAATTTGGAATTCCAGGTGAAGATTTTAAAAATACTTCTGTTTTATTCTTACAAGGGGAGGAAACAGGGCTGAAATTCCGGATGGGTAAGAGATTTAGTTCTGTGATATTATAGAAGGAAGGAATAAAGTTGTGTTCTCCGGCGTATGATCCAGAATCGTCCTTCTTAGGTTTTGCCTGGTGAGCAAAAATTAAAAGTCACGAATAACGCGACAGTTGCTTGAACTGTATCTGAAAGCACCAAGGTCAGTGATAGTTACATTTTGAATGTTCATGTCTGAAAAAATAATTTTCCCGTCAATTTCGAGAAAATGATCCTCAAATTTTTGATAAAGCTTATGTGTTGATAATTTGATTTCCGATCGGGTGATTCCAATGACGTGGTTGTCTAGGTGAACGTCTCGTGAGAGGAAGGTCAAGGTTCAGATTGGGCTAGAAGTGTTTTTTTTAATTAAAAATTTACAATTACTTTTAATTAATGTGTTTTAAATTTTTTACCCCAAAATAAATATTTATTATCGAAATACATAGTATATAAAATTAAAATTTTAAAAGAAAACGATTTGTTTAAAAGAAAATAAATGATTTAAATTTAATTAACTTTTTACAGATAGTTTTAATTCGAATGGTTCTTATTTTAATGAATGGGATAAATGTTTATTCTTTTAAAATTGAAATTATAATTTGATGTTTAAAAAAATAAATAAAAAGCGTAACATTAATGGGTATAAATAATTTAAATTGCTTGCATCATTTTCAAACAATTAATTTTCAAATTCTTGGATTTTAATAATAATAAATTATCAATTCTAATTCGAAGAAGCTGTATTTATATAAAAAAATTGAAGGGGCGAGCTGATGTTTGTTAAATATGTAAGCAACCGTCTCCAACTGCAGTAATAAAATGAAATAGTAGAGGGCAGGTTTAATTTATTGAATGTGTAGGCTGGTGGTTCAAAATGTATTAAAAGTACACATAATTCTTCTTATGTAATCGAACACGATCAAGAAGCTGTATATCATCAGTTGTCATCACAAATTTCTAATAAGACGATAAGGTATGCAGGGTATGCCTCCCAAATTTCTGATGGAAGAGAAAAAAATTCTTTTAAATGCAAATAAAGTTTGTTTTCTCGTAGATCTCTTAACACGTTCGCTGCCACTACTCCCGCCTAATATTCGGGCCACCTTTCTATTTAGATGACCCCCATCTTTGACATGCCTTAACTGTAGTAGAGAAGGGATAATCTAATTGCAATAGATGGTTTGTTGCAATGACACGTCATCTGTCACGCACAGGGGTGGGATGCGCCAGCCAACGTGTTAAAGAAATCTCGCTTTTGTGGACAATTATTATTCAGTAGTGCAAGATATAGAAATATACTTTGTTTCTGTTTTTACTATAGTTATTCTTCTGGTTCTTATACATAATCGAAAAAAAAAAGATTAAAATGAAATCTGTTTTGCATATTTCAATGTATCATGTCAGAACATAATTTCTTGAACGGCCAAGCACCTCATGCTTGTGTAACTTACAATATTTTTTAATTCATTTTAATTGTTTTGTTGAATGAGTCACTTTAGTATTGCAAACGATTCAAAAAAAACTTTGCCTCGCATTTATTGTTTTAAAAAA
Organism: Argiope argentata; assembly: GCA_026289955.1. Classification (NCBI taxonomy): domain Eukaryota; kingdom Metazoa; phylum Arthropoda; class Arachnida; order Araneae; family Araneidae; genus Argiope; species Argiope argentata. The sequence continues at coordinate 50,896 of JAOUZG010009809.1, forward strand.
TATCATATTTTCTATTTATTTAATTTCATATAATCACGTGCTCAAAATGACATTTTTCTAAGCTTTATTTGCTGTAGTCATTAATTATTTTTTAAAAAAACCAGAGCTTTTGTAAATACGATGGCAATGTTTTATTAAACTGACTTTTTGAGATAATCGTGCAGAGAATAAAATTTTTATTTTTCGCCTAAGGATTTTTGTTGACGACAGAAAACCTCATTCCCAAACCAATTTCATGTTCTGACATGATAATAAATTTACATAGGATAATTTTTTAGAAATATTGAATAATTTTTTACGATGTGAGGTTTTATAATTAATAATTATCACTATGATATATTTAATACTATTTTTTTTTAAATATTACTTTACGATTTAAGTATTAAAATAACTTTCTTGCATAAAAATAAGTAATAATTACATTTTAATTAATTTTAATAATTAATTAAATTTAAATAATTTTACTTTTTTAAAGCTGTTGCATTATTTTTTTCTTTTAAAATTTCAAATTTATTATTATGTTTTTCGATAATAAATATTTAATTTTGGATTAAAAAAATAAAAACATTAATTAAAAGCATTTGAAACTTTTTAATTGAATAAGAAATATTTTTAAAAAATAAGAAAGGAAAAAAAAAACTCAACTTCATCCGAACCCTGACTTTCCGGTTACACAAGCACGCCTTTGGGATCATCCGGAAGGGAGTCAAGTTATCGGTACATAATCATTACAAAAAACTTGAGGCCAATTTTCTCGAAATTGATAGGCCATTGCTTTTTAATATTTTCATGATTGAACATTTTATACGTATACTATCATTTTCTCAACTTCATTCTGAACTTGGATTTCAACTCCTTTCCTTTACCTTGTTAGATTATTCAGGAAAATATTTGTGGAATAGCAAACCCAACATCACTTAAATCTGAAACAATCTAAGTTCTGCAAGTGTGGATAATATTTGATAACTGAAGATTTTCAAATTTCATCTCCAATTGGGTTTAGAATAGGTTCGTGTTAGATTGAGAATTCAAAATTTGTTTAATATAGAATCCAGAACAGAATAACACCCAGAAGTTGTTTTGAATTTATGTTTATGTATATGACATAAATAGAATTGCATAATTTTGTTACTCATTATAAAACTGTCCGTTTCCAAAACCAAATTTTTTTGAAGTTATTTTAAATTAATTACTAAAAATTGAAAAAGTGAAGAGGTTTGGTTTTTTAAGCATAGAATATATAACCTTTTTCAAAAATAAATAAATAAAGCAGTTTCAAATGGCTATTTCTTTGAATACTTTTTTATTACGATAAAAGCGTCAAATTATCAATGGTTCAGATCAAAGGAGGCAATGCTAGATCTTTACTTTTTATCCGGTAAATATTTTGTAGATCATAGGCAATGCGCATTAGGAGACAACTATTTAACCACTTAATCGGTTTTCCCGTACGCTGAACGTGCATCGATTTATAGAATTTTAATAGTTGTAAACAAAAAAATAAATCATTCATAAAATTATAATTCAATAGTAAAATGACTTCGAATGCGTAGATAAGCAAAGTATTCCATGGTTTTCCATTTGAATCAAAATGAGAAAATATTCCCAAAATAGAAGGTGCCATCTTATTAGATAGCAAGGAAAATAAACCGGTTAAGGGGTTTAAAAAATTGGTCAATTGAGTCCATTATTTTGATGTATTAATGTTAACTCTTTCTTACTTTAATAAAAACAACCTTAAAATTAAACTCTGGCGATGTACATGTTTTTGTTTACTATGTCGCATGATTTAAAGCATCTGCCCTATTTATATGAAATGTTATTTATCTCTAAAATATTAATTTGTCTAAATTTTACTAATATAACAGAGACATTTATTTTTTTTATAATTTTGGTGGGGTGCAATGATCCCTGATGTAACAGTAAGTCGACATCTGACCATATGAGCGACTAATCGACTGGGGATTGAGCGAAGAGGCCATTTGTAGGGCTCGGGTTTAAGGACGTCAAAGTACCCGGATGTAATTCTATCAATAATTTTTGAATGTTATTTTTCTTGAAACCAAACATTTTGATTTTAGTTTGAAGCTGGGAGCAAATCTTTGGTTTATCGTGTTTCAAAATACTGTTTTCGTTTGCATTGCGAATTCATTCAATCTTCGAAATATAGTTAGTATTGTAATGATATTAGAATACGTATATTTAACCACTTAACATAGGAATTTATTTAACTTCCAAATAAGATGACACATCCAATATTAAACATTTATTGTTATTTTAAATCCTATGATAATGTAACGAGTTTTGAGATAATGAAAAGTTTCTAAATGATTCTGACATTTTAAATTATTTGAATACTTTCACTTAATTGCAGGTTTAAAATTAATAATTCAATAATTCGATGCGCGTGACAGAGACGTCATTGTATGTGAAGTGGTTAACAATGCCTTTTAGATGTACGTTCTGCATGGTGGTTAACCCACTGGTAATACTGCATGTGATTCGAAGCGAATTTGACCTTGTAATTTTTTTTATTTTATTATTTTTTTATGCATTTTAAAACTTTAAACAAAATCTCACTTTTTCAATAAAGTTTGAATATTTTTTTTCTTTCATATCAGAAATTTTGTTTTGGTTTTACATTGAGAATAACTCTAAGGAATATCGTATTAAAATACACTCATTTTCTCTTACCATAATTTTTAATTGCGTAATCATTCAAATCTTCGAATTATTGTTAGTATTGTAATGTACCAGAAAACGCATATTTAGCGATGTCAACAATTTTGACCTCTATCTTAGTTCTGTGCTCAATTTCGGTTCCAATCGATCCGTAAAAAGGTATGTAGAACACACATTCTCTTGCAGCGAATATGCATTAAGTATTTGAGGTAGAACCCCCACTGGTTCAATCCCCATGATTTCAAAACAACTTAAACTAATGAAAAAGACAAAACATTGGACAATTTCACCGTCTTTATGCGTCCTGACAACCATTACTTATTTTTTTCATTTTGGAAGCTGTGCGTGAACGAAGCAATACAATTTACGATATCCGAACAATCATTAATGGTTTAAAAAAATTAATTTGATATCCTTCATCGAAGCTGGCTCTTTCAAGGAAACTGCTTCTGCTCTGTTCGGTTCTTTCCTAATTTATGGAGGTGATTCTAAGGGTTCATAGAAAATAGTTCGTGCCGTTCGGGAGGCAGAGAAATTCAAGCAGTAGGTGTCGCCGTCCCTTTGAGATGAGGTCAGAGTTTGACATTCCCGTAAGCCTCCAGTCAGCGCAAAATTGTGAGATGTGTCAGGCATTTCTTGGGAATACTCAATTCTCAGTTGAACATTTAAGCATCAGATTATTTTACTTCTAAATTCAATCATAATATTTTGACATTTGCCCAAAAATTTCGCTTTTCATGTTTACAATTAATATTAAAAGACTGTAAAGAATGACTCAAATGATTTGCGTCCAGAAATGGAGAAACCTTCAATAAATTTAAATAATCATCTTTTATTATTGACAAAGCACTGTTTAAAGATGATATTTGGAGTTATACGGATCAAATGCATATTGCCTAAGACTGAATAACTGACTGTTATTATTGACGACGAATCGATACTCGCCCAAAGAGGACAGGCAGCGTGTATTTTTACGAGGATTAGGATTGCGAAGAGAAACCGTTCAGTTACATCTTTATGAACTTGGGAAGAATCAACTCTGTAACTGAGAACGTCGCATCGTAAACGGGAGAGAAAAAAAAACAACTTTCCCCATGCCACGAGAAGGAATGTCTACAAATGCACGTTAAACAATATTGGTCGAATGTTGTAATGAAAGCATGGATGTTTGGAACCCCCCCCCCCCATAATCCAGATAACTCATAGTTGCAAAAGGTATAAGATACTTTTTCCAAAATAGACAGTCCAAAGAATACTATGGTTAATGAATCATTCCATGTTTACAATATTAAAAGGGGTAAGTAATTTTGCTTATATGAATTTCTATAAATTTAAAATTTTTATTGCTGAATACTTGAGAATTTTTAGTATTGCGTGATATCTTTTTCCATCTTTAAATAATTATTAATCTTTTTTGCATTAGATAATTTCGACTTTTTTATGCGAAGAATCGATGCATTATTGCCCAAAAATTTAAATTTTTAGTGTGAGGAAATGCTGGTTTAAAACC
>JAOUZG010009809.1:88575-107224 GCA_026289955.1 Argiope argentata
AATATCTATAGCATATTAAATTATTTTTGGTAATGAATTTGGGTTAAGAAAAATGATAAATTAAGACAATTCGATAAATTTATTTTGATTTATTAATTAATTTGGATATTTAATTTTTAAGTAACGAAGAAATAAGTGCCATTTTGTTTGATATAAGGATCAAATACATATTATTTGTTGGCTGTATTGATGACCAAATGTATGAAGAAAATATTTCGCCAATCAGGATAAATTTATTCTATTTGTCTTTTATCTTATATAATAACTTGATTATATATTAATAAATTAGAGAAATACTTTTTATGGCGTTTTTTTTTGGTCGCCACTAAAATTGAATTGTTCAGAAACGTCAAATTTTCTGTCTTATTAAAAAAATTGTCAAAACTTATGCCATAATACATAGATTCATACAAAGATTTACTAATCTGGTGGTAATCTGACTAAGAAAGAGCTATAGGAGAAAAATAATTTTTACACACAATTGTCTAAAATAATTATTCAGTCTTGTTTCATGTCTACAACATACTTAGATAAAAAAAAAAGGGGGAGGAGGAAATAAACTTTGCTAAATCCAAAACTTGAATTTGACTTTCATAATGGAAAAATCAGAAATAAAATCACTGTTCATAAGTGAGTTTTCGGCTTAGCTGTTTTCTTAGTCATCTTTGAAATTTATCTCGATAGTCACAATTTAATAAAGCAACACCAAGATCACTAAAAAAATCCGAGTTACAGACTGCCTCATCGACAGGAACTGAAGCTCAAGATAGAATTCTGAGAGAAATTTTCTCCTCAGAACCAAAAATTAAATGTAGAATGAGTTTTATTTTCCATCGAAATTGAAGAAACTCCAATCTTTAATATATTCATTCCTCTCCAAGGTTTTATCTTATTATCTTTGAGTGTGCTTTAACAAAAATATTTTTTTATGCTACACCAAACGCAAATTTTGGTTTCAGGAGAAGGGAGAATATACTTCTTGTCCTTGCAGCTTCTTATCCATATAGTCAAAAAAAAATTCAGTTTTATTTACAGATACAATTTACTTAATTGCTTCAGTTTTTCTAAATTAATTTCTCCGATTAACTTCTATTTCCGAAATAAGAGAAAAAAAGCTTTAATAATGAAAATTATTGTTGAATATGACAACGAGCTAGAATAATATTGTTACTTGAAAGTTATTGTTTCCTATTTAATTTAGCATAATTCTTTAACAATCATTTTTATATCATAAAATTTTCTCTGTTGTCCTATAACAGTATATAGCAACTATTCAATATGTTCCTTATTATTCGAAGCTTCAGTTTCTAACAATGCCTTTTACATTATTTCAGCATTGTCAAAAATCATTATTAGGGAAACTCATCCTCGGAAAGCGTCATTTCACCTCCAGCATGAAGAGCTGTCGGCAGAACTTTTTGTTTGTTTTTCTCAGAAGAAAATCTCATCGAAATAAGCCAAAATGTTAAGCACTTTGTTTTCGATGCAAATAAGATCTTCTACTAAATTTTTTTTGTATGTAATAATTCAAATATTATTTGAAAGAAAGCTTTTTCTTTCAATTTAAGAAATGTATAAAATTTTTATTTTCCGTTGATGTCAGGAAAAAGTGTGTATACATAAGTTTTGCAATTTATTTCAAAAAATAATTTAATTTATCAAGAATATAAAAGAAGCAATTCTTTGAACATTATTAAACTTATGCCGTAATCTTGTTTATTAATAGGTATATTAACTATCTATTAAAATGAGAATCTTTTGAATGGATATGTTAAAAGGGAAATACTTTTTGAAGAATCTTAATTGCCTTTAATCCAATGATTTCTTTGACATTTTATTAGACTTCTAGCACTATATTTCCCTTATTCCATAAATTTTCTTCTTAAAGAATTTAAGCTGCATTAAAAAATTAAATAAGAATTCAAGTTTTTCTTCAATTGATGTTGTTTTGAAATGAATATTTTGCACGATGCTAATTATGTAAATATATTTTAATAATCTTTTTTCATAATTTATTTTAATTATTTTATAAACTCCTTTACTAATAAATTCTGGTTACAATGCTTCAAAATGTTTTATCTCTATAAATTAGTACATTTAATTGCGAGGAATTTCGCTAATTATTAAAGTCACAGAAGATGATAAACTGTATTGCTATATGTCCTTGTATTCAAGCATTTATGTTTAAATTGCTAAAAGCATTATTATCTGAAGAATTAAAAAAATGTATTCATGAAGCAATTTTCACACCATTCTTTTTATAAATAAAATAATTTTTGCTGTATTCTTGAAATTGATTTAAAATTTCCTTAATACGTAATTTTAATCAAGAAATATAGTCTAAAAAAGCAACTTTCAAATGTAAGAATATCTACCATGAGCAACTACTTAACGTTATCTTTGGCTGAGAAACATTATTTTCGCCGCGTAAAATAAGGTGCTTCATGCATTTGGTGTGAATTTAATTGCTTTGACCGAGCAAAGTATAGCGGATTGGCAATAATGAAAATGAAAATCTCCTTTTTGATTCCTTAACTGCTTGCTTGACTGCATGCTGTTAACTGTATTATTGTTTTCACTAATACAGCGATTTAACTGTGACTATGATCAGAATGTCTTCACTTTCTGCAGCATCGCTTCTATCATTTTTTTTTCTTTTTAGTGTTTTCATACGCTCAATATGTTTTTCAGTATTTGATTAAAATGTGCATTTTTAAAAGTTAAAACTAAAGAAATGCAATTTTATAAAAGAAGTTTATTCTTATAATTTTAATTTTAGAAGCTGAAATCTACATTTAATACGTAGATTATAAAAATTCCAAATCCCATAGTTCACGTTTTTCAATATTGTTTTCAAAGTATATACCTAGCAATTTACATTTTTAACACAATTTCCTTTTTTTAAATTGAATCAGAATTCAAAATTTAGAATAATGTATGTTTAAGGATGACAACTACCAGCTTTGGAGTTTTGCGTCTTTCCATGCTTTTTAAGATCTTGCTGTTGAAATCGATTGAAAATCGATGTGAATTTTTCAAAAACTTTCTTTTTAATGATAAAAGAAAATAAGTAAATAAAAGAATGACCTCCCTTAAACTTTCTGGTACATTCTAGTAAAGATGATCTACCTCAGCAAATCATTGACTTTAAATAATTATGAAAGATTAATCGTTGACAGGAATTTAAAATTTTTACAGACTGTTATCTAGTTTGCTTGGATAGTTTTTAGCGATTAACCAATGATATGTGTTAAAAATATTTTAAATTTAAAATTTTGTGTTTGATGCGTTTTTACTAAGCGATTAAAAGGGAAATTTGACAGACATGCACTTGTAGTACCAAAGCCATATATTAAATTCGATTTATTTTTGCCACTGGGATTTTAGGCTACCACTCTTTGCTTGTTTCTGAAAGTCCCTAGTAGAACAAATATTGTATAATATTGATTAATTTTGTATAATATTGTTTAATATCATATAATATCTCACAACATTGTAAAATATTATGCTACAGGATGTGTTACCTAGGTTACAGTCTGATTTGCCAAAAATTTAAGGGTGACTGCTCTATAATTATTACATTCTACCATTAAATTTTATCTTTCAAGTTCTTTTTTTGTGATTATTATGTTTAATTCTCACTAAGTGTAATAATAGTCATCACTGAAGGAACAATGATGAAATTTGCCATAAATAAATAAATTTGATATAGAAATTGTGTACTAAATTTCAACCATCTATTTAAAAATATTATAGAGTTGACTTTGTCTTAGTCAGATAGCCATAGTTAAAGTTTATACATACATACGGAAGAACTAACAGACGGATTAATGAATTTGTTACAAAATTTTATAAGAATATAAGTTTTTAATGCTACATCTGTGTACCGAATTTTCTCTATCTTCTTCTTTACAATTCGGAGGTATAGTGTGCATATTTATAAGGCCATCAATATTTCCTGTTGATGGATTTCATTGCAAATTTGATTTTAAAAAAACTTCTGAATTCAAGTAAAGACTTTGAACAAAATATAATCCATCTAGTTCAAATTGTTTTTAACTTATAATACTCACAGGCAGACATAATTTACACTGAAGTAAAAAAATAAATACTTGTACACCTATCTAACATTGTTTAGAGCCTTTACGAGTACGCAGAAGTACAGAAGTAGGCGTGGCATGAATTCAAGTAATTTGTGAAGATATTCTGTCGGCAGTTCATGTCATGATTCCAGCAGGACAGTTCACAAATTCATGAGAGGGCAAGATGGTGGAGATTTCAACAGGACAGCATATTACAAATGATTCCATATATGAGTGATAATATTCATATCTGGATCATGTGGTATCAAAAGAGAGGTAAAGAAATTCAGAAGAATGCTCCTCAAGCCACTCGGTAGCTGCTGTAGACCTGTGAAGTGGCGTGTTATCTTGTTGGAATTGTCCTTATCTGTTAGAATGCACATGGGACATGAATGCATGTCGAGGATCAGAAAGGGTATTAATGTACCTCTGACCTGTCATGGTCGAATATACACTCATGGTCGAATATACACAACGGTGTCATTTCATGCTAACTGCACCTCCATTTACAACCAGAGCCTCCAACAGATTGAACAGTTCCTTGTAGGCATGAGGGATCTATGGCTTCAGTGGGTTTTCTCCACTCCCGTGCACAGCCATCCACCCGATACACTCGGAAACTTAACCCCTGAGACCAAAAACGTTTTTTTCATTTAGAACCCAATATCAGTGTTGACAATCCCAAGTTAGGTGCAGAGCTTTGTGCCGCTGAATCACCAGTGATACACGAGGTGGGTTGCGCCTGCGAGATGCTTTGCGACAATAACAACTAGGTTGAGTTGCATAGGACGTACACTGATACTTGTTGATAGACCTGCATTCAAATCCGTATCAATTTGAGGAAATTTTGAACGTCCATCTTGTGTAACTATTATTTTAGGCATCAATGATCCCGTTGTATAAAGGCATATTTTTAGCCACGCCGCTGTCGAAGATTTGAACTTTTACTGGGAACTCAGTATTCGCTGTAAAAGCCAAAAAGGGCCAGGCTCGAAAATTTAAATTTCATATTTACTTCGGAAATGCTGTGTGCTTCCACTCTCGTGCAACTTCGAATAGTCACAGTTAAAGATTTCCTAAATCTTGAAAACAGGCCATTATAACAGCAATAATTGATGCAATAACCTCCTCAGACATCTGTTTTCTTTTACACGAATTGTCGACTGAATCACTTTACGCTGCTTAATCACCTTCATTATTTGAATATGACCTGCTATACTCTGTTTTTCTGGCTCTTCAGTTTATTTGAATCCAGATAAACAAAGTGAAGAGAGTTATATGGAAAAAATTCAGTACACAGATTTAATATCTCTTGCAGATACTTAAAATATTTTGAACCAAATCGAACAAAGGGTTCAACGTCTGTCGGACTGTACTTTCAGAAACATGTAAACTCAATAATTTAAAGTTATCAAACTTATTATATAATTTTGTTACTAAAATTTGAGTTCAGTGCCGTATTTTGTTTCAATTGATTGAGAAACAGTAGCATGAAACAAGTATATTCTTTACCTTCTATTAACCACGTCCCATGAATAATCGACAAAAACTTGTCAAGCATATTTCTATAGATTCAGTAAAAATGTTAAATTAGCACCGACTGTTAATATTTCTAACTACCCCATTTCCATGCATGGTTCCCTTCCACAACATCTGTATAAGTATGCAAGAAGATTTTTAAGGAGACTTCTAGCTTCTATTATTCACTTCTCCAGTTTCAAAGTCGTTCTGTTTGAAGCCTATCAACGGATACTTTGTTTTAACTTTTATAACAGCAGTTTTGAATTATTAATTTCACTTTATTTAGAATTGATTCATTTTTTTATTTTACATTAGTGTCCTATCATCAGGCCTCGATTTTGAATTTTTTTCTTTCATTAGTCTACAAAGTGCGAATATTGCTGTTTATAAAATAGTATGAATGCTTATAAGAATTTAAAAAAAAACTACTTTGGAATAAAATAATACATAAATTAAAAATATCCTAAAGTTTGGATAATTTATAATGAATACTTATTAAATTTGCTCCATGAAGTGTTTTCGCGATTCTTTTATGAATTTCGTCACCTCAGTGGAAGCCGTTTAATGATATAATTTACTTTACCACGGATGACATTCTTTATTTTATGTTATCAAATTTCTTTGCTTCCTTAATATTCATTTGGTGAAATAACTATATTGTTTAACATGATCAGCTCTTAAAAAGATAATCCTGCCATTCATCATTTTCAATCAGCATAATCAGAGCCGATCTTTTCTACGAATTGAACCGGGCGCAAGAAATTATTTGGGGCCCTATTATATATTTAAAAGTCGAAAAATATACAAATGCAAATACAAATCCCTATGGCATGTTTATTTAACCCGGCAGGACGGGCGCCTCGAAACGTAACACGAGGACGGGCATGGGGTGTCAGCACACCCAAACATAGTAAATGGCATAAATACGAAAAAAAATTACAGTTTTAATTGCTAAGGAAATTTTTGATAAATACACTTTTTCGCGAAAAAAATGATAACTATGTTAAATTATCGTAATTTTCGAAATTATAATTAATAAATTAAAAGCTCTCACCGTTTTTGTCTCAGTTCGAAAGGCGGAACTTTTCCAGTGTAACACTTAATGATTTTTTTCCTTTAAAATTTTTATAATAATGAAAATTATACATTATTGTAAATAAAAGTACTGATACTAATCAATTTTCTTTACAAATTAAATGTATATAGATCTCAAACTTTAGATTTTTGTAGTTATTACATACAGCTTCAATTTCTGAATGTTCTCGACATATATTTTTGTAGCACCTCACACACACATGGTTTTTGATTTCAGATGCTTGTTTTCCTTGGCACAAATAGCATATTCCGTGACTCAGCTTTCTTTATATCTTTTCCGATAAACAAACTTGTTTGGTCGCAAACTTCCGCTGAAGAATCGCATTCTAATTCAGACTGGGGATCCCTGAATATGCCATCACTATCTGAATCATTTAATTCGTCTTCAATATTTTTTTCATCTGACGAAACCTCCTCTGACATCTTCTGAAGTCTGTTCATTTCTTTCCTGTTCGTCAGACAAGGAATAGACTAAACAGAACGACAGGAACAAGTCATGATTACGCACTGAAAAATACTAACACGAGAACGCGCACGGGGTGCCCGCACACCCCGAAATCGTTCTATAAGACTAAAATTGAGAATGAATTCGCCGTTTTCAGACTCTATGAATGGAAAGTGACCTTAGAGGCAGGTACTGATAGACCAGACCACTTCTGTTTATAGAGACAGATAGCATATGAATATTTTTGGACGTGGGGTGTCGAAACACTCCGCGCCCGTCCTGCCGGGTTAATGTGTGATGCTATTATTCACTTAAGAAAAATTACAATTATTTGGAATTTCTTTTGTGATGCTTATTAATGAAGTGCATAATGCATTTAAGCATTATGCACCTCATTAATTTTAATTTGCTGAAAGAGATTTGCTCTAGATTTATTATAGTAACTACCAATGTAAAGAAATGTTTTTACATTGTTAATACATTTAGAAATAAATCATTATACTTGTTAATTAATATATATTTTAATATCTGTAGTACAGTATTTACATCCCTCTCGTTCTCATTCAAATCCCGTAGCTAATTAATTATTTGTTTAAGCTATCTTCTACTTCGTTATTAATAAAACGTTACAAAGTTTTTGGAACACTTTTCTAATGCCTGTTTTTCTAAAGTTTTTATATCAGTGACTAATTTCAAATACTTTTGAATATCTCTTCTGATTGTACAATAACGGTATCAGTTACAGCGTTAAAAATTAAAATCTAAATTCCACAAACGGGTTTTTATATAATTTCATCTTCCGATGTTTAGAACTTCCTAATGAACGAATAATTTATTTTATTGTATCTGCTAAATAGTGTACAATCCTATTTCCGGAATTTTTTATTCTATTTACATGATCCATAAGACAAGTCGTATTTGCTTCATAATTCTAATAAACTAATTAATAAACCGTTATTAGACATTTTTATTATTCCACATTTCCTCTAATTCCAATATTATTACAGGCTAAAAATAGATTAAAATCTATAATTCTTTGAAATAGCAACTTAAGTCCATCTTTTTCCTTATTTATTTCATCGACAGTCGAACACAAATCTACTCATTATAGCAATTCTTTCCAAGCAGTAAATACTTAAGTTTCAGATAGAACTTCATGATCTTGATTTATAGTGGATAATTCTCTCCAATTATTAGAAACACCTATAAATCATGTGGATTTTTCAATTCCTCAGGAAAATAAAATACATCAAAACAAAATATCGAGTCTTATATTTTTGAATAAATCAGTCAATTGCGAAGATGTTTTTCACTCATTGGCACTTTTTTTTAAAAAAAAAGTTGTAAATGGTAAAAAATTATTTATCCTCTCTATTTTAAGCAGAAACTCCTTTATGCTGACAGGTGTGTTTTTAACTTCAAACATTTTTAATTTATGTTTCGTCATAAATCTTAATCGCCTATGTGTACTTGATCTCATTTGTTATTGTCATTCCTTTCTGATTTCATCATATTTCAAAGAAAATATGGTTCTTCAGATATTTTCAGTTTCGACGCTTTTTTCCTTATTCTTGTATGTTGCATACTTAAACTCAACTGTAATATATTTGCAAACTTCGTATATTCCAAAACCCATTGATTTTTTAAAGTTAAATTTCATTCGCATTCCATTATGCTATTAATGTTTGGAGTATTATTAATTGTTTAAAATATTCTTTTATTGAAACTAACGTTTCATTTCTCTATCGATGGTGCGTTTCTATAGATTATTTAAAATAACAACTAAGTAAACTAATCAGCGCTATACTTTTGTTGATTGAATTTCTGAGATACAAATTTTGATACTGCTTCTATTGCTCCAATGAGAAATAAAAGTAGCAAACTATGGACGTAAATTTCGGACACGTAAAATTCCTCGAAAACTTAACATCGATATAAGATTGTTAAAACACTTCATATGTCAAATTTCTTCAAAATTATATATATATATATATATATATATATATATATATATATATATATATATATATATATATTCTAAACAAAATGTTTTAGGAAAACGTGCAAATAATTGCAGCACTTGCGCAGTGTAAAGATTCGCATTTCACGTTCCAAAGCAATCCTCTGTCATTTGCAGAGAGAGCAAACGAAATATCCTAAAACTTATAGAAATTTGCAGAAGATTTATGCAATCTAAATTAATCTTGACCCAAGGGTGTACTGCTTTAACTTCAATTTTTGATAAATAATCTATCGACCATTCGCGAATATTAATTTTGCTTCTTTGATAATTACTTCCAACGTGTAAAAAGTCGTTGATGATTCTGTGACAAAAGCATCATGGTGAGCATAATAGACTTTTCTAGAGACACTGTATAGAATATTCAAAAAATGTCATTGCTTTTGAAATAATTCAGTTTTTTTTTTGGCCTGTTCAATATAGTGTAACAGATACAGATGACTTCTATATTTTTCAATCGATAAATATTTAAAAGTGCGCTTGTATTATCTACGACAATTTATATGTATGGAAAATTTTTTTTAAAAAAATATTGTATTCCTTTATATTTAATAGGAAAACAAAATTTGTTGAAAATTCTGAGGGAAAAGGAGGCAACAAAGGTATATTTTTCAAACTCAACGTTTTTTTTCTCAATATTATTTTTAACATGTCATAAGCAATTTTGGAGTAATTTATAAACTTCAATCTAGGATATGAATTTCAAATCTCTTTCATATTAGTTTTAATAACCCACTAAATAGTGAATAAAATTTTTAAAGTCTAAAATATTATTCAAAAATACGACTATCCTTTTGTGGTGGAATTATTCTTGATAAAATCAAAATATTCTTGACGAAATCTAAAATTTTCAATTAGTTCGTTCTTATTAAAAAAACGCGCTTTGTTCTGCCTAATCTTAAAACAAAATGAAACGACGAGGTATCTAATATATTTATATATTTATTTTTAAACCTCAGTTCATATATTGAAAGAATAAATTTTTACAGAGAAAACAAAGAGAATTATAAAAGTAAAATTAAGAGATTAATTGATTTAAATCGTAAAAAAGACAGAATCTTCCAACAATTGATAAAATATTGAAGCCGCTTTCAAATTGAACAATAGACAGATGAAATTCTATTATTAACAGATTGGCATATTTTTTGAAATGATGCTAATGAAAGTCTAGCATTGCTCTCTACCAGTAGTTTTATAAATCGTTTTTAGTTGACCCAATTTCAAGTCCTTAAAAACTTATAGGTGGAAAAATTTTAAATAGTTCTCAGTTTAATGTAGATTAACATAATAGATTTGTTCAACCATTTACTAGTTGAAGCATAATCAAATACTGCTCTTATGTCAATGAACAGCAATAATAAACCAATCGTAATAAATCAATATTATTTTAATTAAGAATATTTCTTGTTCCACGAAGAATCCATAATTCTTCCAGTTAGTAATAGAATAATAAAAGATTGAAAATATTTTTTAAAAAATTTATAGAAATGCTGAAGAGTACCCAGGAGTAGTGGTTTTTAAAAATTGACTAGCGTGGCGAACATTGCATTCTGGTTAGTTTATAAAAGTATATTTTCTCTTTTGGCGTCAATTCAATAAAATCAAAGGAGCTGGAATTATGCTATATTAAGCTATTCTCATTCGACGACCTAGATTTAAACGATTAATTATATAGCAGTATTTCTCTTCAAAGGAAAAAAATACTAATGTTTGCATTTAGAGCATTAATATATTTTTTTCATGTTAGGATATTGAATTATATCCCAACGGGAAACATTAGAATTTGGTTGCATGTAAGGTTGGAATACGGAGAAAGAAAAATAGCTTTAAAAAGAAATTATAGTTTGAATCATTGACCTTCAATTATCTTATCAATCTTATCTATTACATCAATTCTTTGCAAGTTTCTGGTACAAAAGTTTAAAAAAATATTTTTAAAATTTTTGAATATTTAAAAAAAAATTAGAAGTTTTGACTTATTATATTGGTTAATTTTGATATTTCGCATTCAGGCTTCAAGTTTGATCCCAACTGTTGCTTCAAAAGGGATAGAGCAAGTAATAATAAAAATTGTAGTGCTTTCGAACAAATTTGGAGCGCATGGAACATTTTCATTAACGTTATTTATCGCAATTAAATATTATATTAAAACCTCCTAGCTTATAAATGAATAAACATATTTTTTTATAATTTTGTGAGCCATCTCCTATAGTGTTACTCTTAATGCTGGTAAAATTTCATATTGCTAAGGTGAAAATTACAAAAATATCCTTTTAAAGATCCCTGAATGCCTTAAACGTAGTCCTGCTACACAAAGCTCAAAACCAATTTTGTATAATATTTTCAAAAGAATGTTCTGCTCCTATTTTAATACAATTCATCAGAATGATTTATATACCTTCTGTAGAAAGAAAAGGCTACTTTTGAAATAAAACTAATTCTTCTCTTAATTAAATCGTATACAAATGTGGTGCATTTGAAATAGTGTGTATTATTTCCATATTGGAAATATTGCCTCCTCCAAATAATTCTCTGCTTTTCTGTTGAGAAATACATTTTCTGCATAAATGGAGCAACTCCAAGTTTAAAAGTGCGTCCAGTTTGAAATTATCAATTGAACTGTTTTTGATTTTTGGTTAATCAAAAAAATCAATGAAAAAAATACTTACCTTTAGGGAAATTTTTAATGCAAATTTTGAAGCAATTTTTTTATTTATTAGATATTTATTAGATCATTTATTTTTTGGAAAGTATTTTTATTTATAAAATATTTTTTTACTGCGAAATCGATTTCATTTTTTCATTCTCTACAAACTAAGCCGTCGAATTGTGTTCTATCATACAAAACAAATCATTTCTTATAGTTAGTTCTCTTGCTTCTTGGGAAAGAGAAATGCTCTTTGAATTCAAATGTATTCCATTTTATCGAAATTACTTTAATGAATTCTCTAAAAATTAATATGCTCAAAATATCTTCTCTAAATTAACCTACTTTTGGGTACACAAAATATATTCTCTCAAAGTGATTAAAAGGAATGTTGTTCAGATTCCTTTATACAGTTCATCGAATTTCTATAAAGGTACGTTCTTTTTCAAAATTATTATATTGAATATAAATAATTTCAATTCTCTCTTCATGAAGTATCATTTATAAACGAAACTCCGTTTTGGTGGTCGTAAATTCTCTGAAGAAATGACGCAACTGAAAAATTCCGATTATATCTTTTTTTCAAATGATCTTCAAAGAACTCTTTCAAAAAACTCGATTATTTTTCGAAGAAAAAATCGTTTAATCAAATACCTTATTGAAGTCTTTTGATAAAAAATTTCATCATTCAATGTGAAAGTAAAAAAAAAATATTTTGAATAAACGCGCATTGCATGCTTCTTTGAACAATTATTTTCATAGGCGTTGCAATTAGACTTTTTGTATGAATTTCAATCTTATTCATTGTTTTGATTTCAGTGAATGTTTTTCATAAATGGAGCCTCAATTGCATCCTCAAAAAGAATAATTTGAACTGCTTTGAAGCTCTTCTACCTAAGTGATGTCAAAGAGTGAGTCAAATCTCAGCCTAATCTATCCAATACATAGAATTGCCTTTAATGAATGCATCAAAAATTCCTTATTCTTTCTTAAGAAAACTTTTAAATAATATCTCTGGTAGTAATAAAATATCTTTCTATGCTTCCAAGAGCAACTCTTGCTTAATGTGTATCCCGCGTTGTCGAACTACCTTCAGTGACAGTTGTTTAATAAATTTTTTCTTGTGAAAAAAAATGACTAAAATAGTATATTTTGCCTACCGTGAATTCTTATATATAAAGTGGTGCAAATCCATCATCTCATCAAATTGTTGCCATTAAATTTGTTATGAAATTTGTTATTTAACGAACTGAGAAAAGAAAACTTAAGCTTCCTTTAATTAAAATCTTCTTTAGGAGGTCCTGAAATATCTTCTGCAAAAGTGATGCAATTGTAAAATTCATACTGCAGTCGATTTATCGATATTACAGAATAACAGAAAAGCTGATACAGTTTTCACTGGACTGCGAGTAGGTCATACTCTATTTACAAACCGTCATCTGCTGTTTGGTGAACAGGCCCCAAAGTGTTCTCGGTGCAGCTTCACTATGTCTGTCCAACACATACTTTTTGAATGTACAAATTTTTATCCAGAGTTTACATTTTTTCAAATATAATAACTTTGTTTTATCTAATTTACTTGGAGAACACCCACATGATATCATCTTACTCTTTTAAAAATCAATTGGTATTTTATTCCCATATTTAGTCTGTCCTTTCTTGGAGGTTATCTACTATTAATTTTCATTTCACGTTGTTTGCAATACCAAGTAATTTCGAAATTGTAATGGGAAAGAATTTGACATAGTTTTGCGAAGCTTGACCCAAACTATGGCCCTTGGGCGTAAAAAAGCCAAAAAAATCTGGATTGGCATATAGAGCTGGTAGTTGTGTCTAATCTAACTTCTAAAATTTCAATTTAATCAAAATATTTTCTAATTTTAAATGTCATTCAAAGTCACTTTGATGAAGGCTGTATATTGCCTTTTATAATAGAAAAACTTTGAGGTTCCGTTTCATATCCTTTTGGCTGTTTCATATATAAAACTGCATATTTAGCATATTAATAAGCATTATTTCTATCCACATGAATATTAGTACATTCCCCCTAACATAAACTGAAACAACAATAATATTATAATTGAAAAATTTATTACTGGAATAAACACCTAGTCAAAAGATTCGCCTTTTAATTGTGCATTACCGTGTACAATCAAAGGGGATTGGTATTTAACTGTTTTGTTATTTTACTCTGTTTTAACTGTATAAACCCAGCGTTTTCCCATTTTTGCTTTCTCTGGAGGATCAACGAAAACCCAAACTTTTCGCTGGTTCATTTCTCTATCCATTGCATCACACCATTCAGGCGCTCCTTAGCATCCAATTGCCTGTTGATAAGAGGAGGAAATTATTTCCACTAAATTCACTTCTTGCTGATATTCAGCTGAAATCGGTAGTCCTAAATTTGTATTATTCCCACTAAAGTCAAACAAATTCTTACCAAAGCTAAATTTGTGTTATCACAATGGCTTTCAATTTCTTTTTTCGAATATTAAATGTATTGCTGTGCCTCCGATACTATAATAGATGTTCAGTTTCCATTCTTCTTATTTTTCTAATCCATTTAATCTCTGAACACGGTATTAAGCTAGTATAAATACATGCAACAGATTGTTTAGGTGATGCTGAGAATTGTGTGCTCGCCTTTGGAATTAAACGAGTAGATAATGAAGCACAAACATCATCAAAATTTTCCCCATTATCAAGAGAACTTGACGTAAAATGGAACTTATGTTACCATTAAGAACTTTGATTCATGTCAATTTCTCTAGTTTTCTCATCAAAGTGAATATTTGTGGTTTCTATTAATTTATTTTCATCCTTCAACCATATCCGATAACCCTTTGTATGCAACGCATAATACATCATTATACCTTATTTGGCTATCATATCTAATTTATTTCTAATTTTTTGGGTGCACCAACATATGTCAAACAATTAAATGGTTTGAGATGCGATACTGATGAGTTTTTACCGGAATATTTTTCTGAAAGAGTTTTATTTCTATCTTTATGACATACACGATTCCAATTGTATGCAATGCAAAGTAAAGCTTTTTTCCACACCACTAGATTTCAGTAACGATTTAAATCCACCTAAAGCTGTTAAATTGTATCTTTCAGCTACGCCATTCTACTCAGGTGTGTACGGGTTTGTTTTCTCGTTATTTATTCTCAATAGTTCTAAAATTATCAAACTCATTATTACAAAATTCTAGTCCTACATCAGTCCTGACTGAGACTATTTTATTACGTAAAAATCGTTCAGAACGTCTTCGAAATCTTAAGAACGTCAGGAAATTATCTGACTTATTACTAATTGGAAATACAGTGATATTTCCAGAATAATGGTCTACTATTGTAAAGAAATATTTATTTCCCTTTTGACTCAATGAAGACATTGGTCCACAAAGATCCATATGTACCAATTCCAATGGGCGCTTTGATCTGACGGCCCCCGTTTTTTAAAATGATACTCTTCTAGATTTAGCTAACTTACATTTAATGCAATGAGACATTTTATTTAATAAACCAGGAAGACCTCTGACACCCTTTCTACTATTTTTAAAAATATTTTCCTAATTAATGTGAAAAAATTGTTCATGGCAAATTTGCATTGACACATTTTTAGTCGTACAGGTTACATTACTAGCCCAGTTATCCCCTTTAGGCATTGGGGTAATATATTTTGAAAGTTTATAGAAATACAAATTACCACGGCGTACAGCATAGAACAATTTATTCCAACCCTTATTACAAACATTGATTTTACTTTTAGAACCCAAGAAGTGTGCACCTCGTTTTTCTAAATTTGAACCGGAAAGCAAATTTCTCCTCAACTTAGAATTATATAAAACATGAGATAATATTTCAATAAAGGAGCCTTGAACACCAAAACTCATTTTTCCTATTATTTTTGCTGTAGAATCTTTACCACTTATGGCTAATAACATTTGTATATCCGTAACTGGTCTGATATTCAAAAATAGACTTTCATCATTGCAAAATTAAATGTTGCAGCAGGATCAATTACCCAACCCCTTTATCGAGACTTTCTTTAGATAAATTCTGACGGAATTCCAAATTCTTCTGAATTAATTCGTTTTAGCTGCATTCGGCATCACTAAACTTTCGTTAGGAAACTTTATACGAGTGTTCATATCTTTACAATTTACCTTTATTTTACCATATTTTTTTAATCTGAAAACAAGAGCCTATTTTATTATAGGACTGTTTTACATTTTTATTTTGCGTTGTTAAAAATTTACCTTCCGGTTTCTGGTTTAGTCTATTACCTCTTGAATCTCCGGGAACAGTATTCCTTCCACTAGGAACTGCACCCGAATCTCTAAATTTAGAAGCACTATTAAGATAAGCACTCTCCCCTTTGAAGAGATCTTGCTTCATGAGCTGTAAGCGGCTTAACTCCAGTAACAAATGCGATTCATCTTTTAGACTGTAAAATCCTCATCTTTCTACCTGTAAATTTGATGAACAGTTGACTGGAATTTTTGAGAAATGTACGTTATCGTCTGGAAACAGATTTATGTCTTTCATTTTGTGACCGGATTTTTCTAATCTAGCAGCTGCTGTCTTTACACGAGATATGAAGATTACAACATCCTCTCCTGGTAGATAAATTATTGAGGCCGAATAATGCATCTAATTATAAGATAATGCTTGCTTTAGTCATGATATCGAAGTGGTTTTTCAACATCTTCCCCCTGTCACGTCATCTCATGAGTTAACAATTAAAATTCTGAGTTCAGGACTTACATTCGTATAAATCAGAGTATAACTTCTGCCTTTTCTCAGCTGGTGATCGTAATTCTCCTTATGTTTCCCAATTCACTGATGCAGTCTTCGTAATAAATTTCCAGAATCCATAATGCATAAGAAGGACTTGTATATCACGCTCCATGTGCTCCAGTTAATATTACTCCAAAACTGGAAGTGCACTACGCATTTCCATCTGTCAAACTTGATTCTTATTACAACTGTTATTACCTCAAACAATTTAAACTAGATTATCTTTTTCTTCTTGCATAAGATCAGACACTACCTGATCTAGGAGAATTTCATTGCAAGTGTTTTAAAGTGAGCCTGTCCTGGATCCATAACACTTGTCACGCTTGAAAATGAAAAGCCAGGTTTCTTAAAAATATGGATATATTAATTAGCCGTATAAATAATAACTCTCTTCTTGGAGTATTAAAAGATAAAAGTATAATTTTACGAGGAAAAGAAAACCCTATCGGTGCATGTATTATAAAGTGAGCTTACTTCACGCGAAGTCAGATTCTACTTAATAAGATTAATGGAACAACTTTTGTCTTCTTCACGACTCCAGTGTTGTCAACGAAGACATACGAAGGATGCACCAACCATATGCAAATTAGTGAGATCATGGTAAGGGAATTGAAAATAGCTCCAAAATAACTAACAATTTTGAATTACATTTTAAAAAAATGTATGCAAATCACTGTTGCCGCCTTATCTTACTAAACTTTGCTGTTTCTGACAAACTGCATTTGTAGTATCCATCTTTTGGGAACCGTGATAAATATGTATAATTTTTAAAGACAGCTTTGAGCAAATGAAGGAAATTTTGATCGCATACATCTTTAAAATTGTAAGCATCTTAAAGATAATAAATTTGATTGCTAATAGTTTAAATATGTAAAAATGATTTTTTTTATTATGTGAAAAAGTACATGTATAGTAATTTTTGTATGTTTTTAATTTGATAGTTTATAACATTGTTTTCAGAATTTGGTTTTTTGAAATAAAGAAAAAAAAACGTTTGTATATTTTGACTTGTTTCATTTCCGTTTTAAAAAATAAACATTATATAATTTTCTTGTCCTTGTTTAGTAACAAATAACCTTAACTCTTTCGACGCAATTTTATGAAATTAGCCGAGTTAAAATTGTATAGTAAAGAATTCATCTTTTTTAATTTCTTGTATACAATTAGAAAATATTGTAGTTAAGAAAATGTCAACTTTTAGATTTGGGTGAATTTCAATGTTTTACATGTTCTGGTATCTAGAAAACACAATTTTGGAATTATGCCTATCAGGGAATACACTTACTACAATACTGACAGAGCTACAGATTTAAGAATTGATATGTAGCTTCAATACAAAAACTATGAATTTCAAAAAAAAAACCCTGCTTAATTTATTTTTTTTTATTTAAAGTAACATTTTCTAGGAATCGAATTTTTCAGCCTTATTTTTTATAAAGCACCAAAACAATCTTAACTTGTATTTTTTTATAATGCCAAATCACTGTTTCGAACTTTATGAAAATTTACCATAACAATATAGTTTATAAAAATAAAATGCAAAAATAATGAAAGAAAATATTAGCTTAATATAAAACCTAAAAATCACAGATTTATCTCTTACTTTGTTACAGGAAAAAATTATGTATTACAGCAATTTATTCATAAAATAATGTTGCTACCTTGTGTTAAAAATATTTTTTGTATCTTCCACGGGGAAATTTTCAAGATATGCACTTTAATCATAATAATAAAACTGATAAAAAGCATCTTAATTAGTGATGTGGATACGAAAATAATCAAGGATTTATACCTAAAGCCGGGCTATTTTACACTTATAAAAAATTAAAGCATATAGACAATGAAACATCTATTCACTTTTATAAATATCTCTCAAAAAGTATTTTATAGACAAAATATGTCTATGAATGGTTATTCGAATTTATGTCTTAAGTTATGATTTAATTTAAATTTTCAGCTGTAAAACCAAAATGCTAGTTTTTACTTTACAAGTTTGTGGGTTAAAACTAGTGTTTTCTTCTATTTAGATTT
>JAOUZG010009814.1:0-10892 GCA_026289955.1 Argiope argentata
AATTAAATTTACTACGGATCTTATGACTAGAATTGATTGGATCAAATTTTTTCTTCTTGTTAGTTCGAAAAAAGAGCGTCTAAAATGTATATTTCCTATATATTCAAATGAATCTATATATCCCTATCAAATATACATGTATATTTGATATACATTCGATTATATTTCTTTTAACCATACCATGTGAAAGCCAGAAATAAGTCTCTCTAAAGAATGGTACAGGAGAGTTGCATGAAATACCCTTTCACGTGGCAAGATCCACTCCATAGTAAACCATATTCATAAATACCAAGACCTCTTCAAGACCGCATTCTAACCGAGATCAAAACGCCATTTGTCAAAATCAATGAAATAATTCATTCAAAAGTGATCGAAGTCCCTCAAAAATCCAGTTCTCACGAAAAAAATCAAAACTCAGGACCCAGACGGAAGCTACATATTTCGAACTCTGCAATGTTTGTTTATATGCTTACACATGCCATACAGATGTTCACAATGTAATTTATCAATTTTTTTCCTTTTCAGTTAGTAATTTCACTTTCCTGTAAGTCACCATTGTTTGAGTATTCTTGTCCCCTCCATTAAGTTATTATTTCATCGAGAATTGAATACAGTCTTGTAAGATTTGACACCAATGGGATTCTCTCTGGCGATCCCTAGGTGGATCTTAGGTGGATTGTCGTCTTTTTCTTTCTTTTAAGTTTTCTTCTTTCCTCTCATCTTGTGCTCATTCAACTGGTTAGATAAGTTAGTGTTATAGGTATCGGGGCACAGGATGGTGTTATGTTACATACTGTCACATTTTTAGTGGATTCGGATTGAATGGATTTATCTTGAGGACAGCACAAACAAATTTATTTACAGCTATTTACCGGAGGACTTAATAAAGTAAAATTTCAGATGAACACAATCCAGCAGTCAACAGTCACTCGCAGCGTAAATGCAAGCATTACGCACAATAAACACAGACTGCAAAACAGATATGGTGTAGCACAGCAAACAGTAAATCACAGAGAGCTCAATAATACAAAGTTAACAGCAAACGTAAAAACAGCTCATTTATAACAAGCGAGAAAAGTAATCAGTTCATTTAACGAGTCGCTACTCTTCCGAGAGGAACCCCAAATTGCGGCAACCCGTCCCTTATATAGCCGAGCAATCGAGAACACGAAGCTTCGGAAAACACTGCAAGCGACCCAGCGGCTACCAGATTATTCCTTTCACCAAACCAATCAGGCTGGCTCCAAGTTCTTCGTCAACTGTCGCCAATAGCTATCTCCTTTCCGCACTCTTTCGCGGCGTTCGTCCACTTGTAACAGTAATAAATGTATTAAATGTCTTAATCATCAAAGATCAAACGAGAGATTCTGTAAAGATATTAAATTCCCTCCACAGTTCTACATTTTGCTATTATTGTTTGCCATTTCCATACAAGGTATTCTGAACCTTACCCATATTGTTTGTGGGAGGAGGTAAGAGATAAGTCTTGAGGACACAAATCCAGTTGGTTAATTTAACTCAATTATCAAGAAACCATATTTAAAAACGTTCTTTTGCAGTGTAATAAATAGAAAAAATGAAAGAGCCGGCATCATGGCATAGGGGAGCGTTTCTTTTTTGTAATCTAGGCGTCCCGCGTTCGAGACCCGTTTCGGAAATGTTTGTTTATTTTTCTGTGCTCTTTCTGTGAAGTGCGTGAATGTGTCTCCTTATAAAAGGGTGTTGTGCAAGCGAACGTGATGCATTAAGTAGCTAAGATGTATTTTTTGTCCTAATTGGCACTACTAAAAAAAAGAGAAACTCACTCGGCTTAATTTGCTGACAGATCAGTCAGCGGGTTTGTAAAAGTGCAATAAGAACAGCAACAACAGAAAGAAAAGAATTATAAATAAATGCGAGGAAATTATAATTAATTTTATATTCGAATTTTTAGTTCGTGGAAAACTTATTAACAGCATGTATGCTTTAAAATAATTAATTAATTTAATTTCTACTCCAAAGCATTGTAGGATAGAAATTTTTTAAGATTAATTCATCCATTTCAATATAATTTTAAAAAAATTATTCATATTTATTATGTAAAAATGCATACTTAACTTTTAAATATTATGTTAATAAATAATAAATAAAATTATTATTAAATTTGTTTAAAAATATTTAAAAATTATGAATATCGCAGAAATTTTTTATTGAAATAAAATCAATATCATTTAAAAAATTTTTTTCTTCGAATTTTTAAGATGTGTGCAAATAGAGATTGTAATTGTGCGATGATATGCTCTGACATGAATCGGGAGAAACCTTTAAATTTCAAAATTAATTCCCAATTAAAATATAATTAAAACTTTGGGAGAATTTTTTTTATTAATGGACGCTTAATTCCCTGGAGGTTGCTAGCCGCCAAATTTGGTAGAACTAGGTTTAACGTTCAATCTTGTAAAACATATTGAACAATATTTTACATAATGCCACAGTTTCCTGGTAATACGAAAGTCTGTAAACCTTACCATTTTTAAAAACATTTGTTTCCTAGGAGAGTATGACAGTTTATTGTGTCTGGCATATGCGAGAAATATTTGATTTGTAAGATATGTTCTAAGAAGTGAGCGTACGAAATAAATGTCTAGATCAAAATATTCTGTTACGATTCCTTTTATTCTTTATTTCGCCATTTCACTACTTGATAAATATGTATTCTAGGTGAGAAAAGAAAAGAACTGAAATTCATTGGATATATGTAAGAGAATAGTGTAATAGAACGCTATTTTTATTTCGTATTTATAAAAGCTTTTTCTTACATATAACTTAGATTTATTTCCTTGTATAAACGAGGGCTATCCAGAAAGTATATTACGTTTTCGTCTGTGTCCGCTAGGGGTAGGGCTAGCGCGGCCATCTTGGGGTCAGAGCGTTGCGCAGCTCAGTCGGCATCTAGCCGTGCTAGTGAGAGGTTCGTGCTGTGCTCCGTTCAGATACTGTGACGGTTTGAAATGTCTGCGTTAATTGAAAATCCCGCGAGGTGCGTGCAGTAATAAGGTTTCTGACTGCAAAAAACTGTAAACCGATAGAAATCTATCGGCAGCTTTGTGAAGTGTATGGGGACAACATTACCACTGAAGGTGGAGTGGGTCATAAGATTTAAAAATGGCCGAACCAATGTTCACGACGAAGATCGAAGTGGGAGACCCAGCATAGTGACTGCCGAACTTGTCGAAAAAGTCGATGCTAAAGTCCGTGAAAATCGAAAGTTCACAATAGCGGAACTTTCTTTGAGTTTTCCACAAATTTCGCGAAGTTTTGATGACGACGCACAGCTGCAAGAAGAGGTAACGAAGTGGTTGAAGGCGCAGGCGGCCGAATTTTTCGACGAAGGAATTTCCAAGCTCGTACATCGCTACGATAAATGCCTTCATTTGAATGGTGACTATGTAGAAAAGTAGTATTTGAGTGTGGCTTTCATCTGTATGTAATAAAATTTGTTTCCTATACTTTGTTTATTTTTTTATTCCAAAACGTAATCTACTTTCTGGATAGCCCTCGTAATATGTACAAAGAGGAAATAGGGTAGTCATTTAAAGATCAATTTTTTGTCTGTTTGTGAATAAGACAGCTAAAAAATAGTTTGAGGTAGAAAACTAAAACTTAGTACGAGGTATACGACCTTTACATCAAATATGTTGATTCCTATCACATTTTGTACAAACTCTATCTACAGGAAATTTTCTGTCTTATTGTCTGACTACAAACGAATGCAATAAGCTTAAAGAACTAGTTGAATTAAATTTGTTATTCTCAGTTAGTGGTGTAAATAAGAATTGAATTAAAGAATCAAATTTTTACAAAGATATGAGCCAAATTTTGATTTGTTTGATTTTAATTAGACAAAAAAAGCGTATCGAAAATTACTATTCGGTATTCTTTACTATAATAGTAAAAATAAAATGCTCATTATGGAATTCTTAAAATAAAAATCTGAGCACTCATGGTAGTTATGCCCACAATTTCATGAGAAAAGAGAGAGGGGAGGGAATAACTTTTTTATTACACAATATTCGAGTAAATACCAGAAGAAACCCTCTTATTATTAGTTTCCGCTATTACTTTGAGATTCGTGGACCATAGTTACGGGACAATTATATTGACGGAGTAGAGTGGTATCAAATAATAAGAAATTGTATCTATCAAGCTCTCGAAGCATTTGGGTACTTACGTATAAGAGCATCATTTCGCCAACCACGCCAAATTTCATTTTGGTGGCCAAAATTCATTAATGTTTTTGAATACGTGGCAAACCAGTTTTGGCGCGTAGGCGATCTATTGGCTACCGTTTTTTGATTTGGCGAAAATAATCGACAGCTGAGTACGTAAGCTCCGAATTTGTTTTTCTTCTATTTAAAAGGATGTAAAATCTTTGCCCTCTCATGAAAATGACAAGAAAAAATAAAAATTCGTATGTGGAGAATGGTAGAATTGAACTTTCAGGTGATTATAGCGGATTGCGCTAGGCCCGAACTCCAAATCTTATGGTTAGTAGCCGAGTATCATACCGTCCAAGCAAAAGGGACCCTTCAGCTTGAAGGATATTAATTGGCTTATATAGCAATCACCACAGAGTATCCCCCCCCCCAGTGAGTTTGGCGAACGATACTTATGTGAAGTGTTGATGGTGATGTTAATAACTGACCTATTTAATGTCGTATTATTGGCTTATAAAGCAATCACCATAAACTACTAGAGTTAGAATTTATAGCCGAGTAACATAGGAACTAAACAAAACTAATTACTTGTGTCTGGAAGAAGTTATCTGGATTATGAAACATTTACCACATACTCTCCCACCAGTGGTGAGACTAATGATACTAGAGCATGTGTGTGTTATTTATGGTGATGTTGGGTGTTGCTTTTAATGAGCCTGACAACTTTTGCTGCCAGTAGAGTATGCCACAACAGCTTCACGAAGGTTATTTATTAAATGTTTTGGTTCACCATTGAAAATGAATGGGTAGGACCGAACTTGCAACGTTGGGGCTTGTAGCCGAGTAACTTAGCCTCTAGACTAAAGTTTTTACTTGTTTTCGGAAGATGTTATTGGGCTTGTGAAGCTTTCAACACAAGTACAACAAGGAAAACATAACTTTATTATTTTATAACAAAGACACTCAGGATACACATACATTCATATACATTTTACCATACTTTTATAAGTTTACTATTGAACAATTTCTTATATAAAAATATACATAATTTCACATTTAAGTGTCGTTAAGATAATTTAGAGTCTGATATGTATGAGATTGATGGTTTTTTGGTCGGATAAAAATCAGAATCGCTGATGACACTAGTTGTTCTTAGAGGTGTCTGTGACATACCCTGAAAAAGAAACATTTTTAATCATACGATATTTCCAGTTTTTAAAGAATTATGAAATATTTCTACAATATAAGCTGACAGAAACTTGTAAAAAATTGAGAATATTCGAGAATAGATAAGCTGTATAATAGACAATAAATGCTAAAGAAATCAAAATAGTAGAAATGGATGTTGAACAAAGTTTCTACCAGTCTTAATAGTCACTAAATGAATAGCCTCTATGACTTGGCCATGAAAATTGATATTCATATTCTTTCAGACATATCAAAAAAACAATGTGATATTAAGAAAATGTATTCGATATTTATCGTTTAACAGCTAAACAGAAAAAAAGTAAATAATTTAGGTGAACAAGTTAATCAAAAAAGGTGGGGCCAAAAAAACTTATATAGTTTTATTTATAAGTTTATAGTTTAACTTATATAGAATATAATATAGTTACATTTTTACTATGGAATTATATTGTTTTTAAATATTAATTCATAATATGTAATAAATGCAGAAATTTTACAGTTATCGAAATGGCATCAACGAAAAACATGTTTACATATTTCCTCGCTCATATTATCCCCAATAGATTTTTTTTCCTTTTAGGGTTACCTACAAGACAACCTTAAGCGGTGCGATCGTAGTTTAACCCCCTGCTTGGCGTGCTTTTCAAAAATCGCCAACCACGAAAACCATAACCATAAGAAACCGTAAGAACATAAGAAAAGGAAAACCATAAAGTTGCCATCTTTGGCGAATTATCTCCAACTTGGCGAAGAAGGTGGTTAAACTACTAATCACCCCCTTAAGCTTCAACTGTTTATTCTAACAACCTTGAGGCACATGGAAAACTGTGAATGACTGGACAGCCTCAAGAGCAACACTGGTGAAAACTGGGGATGAATCTTAATAGACCATCACCAGCCACGGTACAACCCTTCCCTTGGGAAGTATCCCGTAATCGATGGAAGGAGCGATATTTCCACCTTTCTCTATACCCACCAGGGAGGGAGAGAATCAATAACCATACTGGAAGCTTCTAATTCAGAGTTTTATAACTCCCTCAGTTTTTAATCGCACAAGTTTGGCAAATTTTTTTAATCATGGAATATCGAGAAAATTTTTCTTATTTTTAAAAATTAAGTTTTTATAATCTGCTTTGCACACATTTATTGATTAAATCATTATAAAATATAATTTTTTGTCAATGACATGAAATATAATTGAAAAATATAAGATTATCTCTAAAGGTTTAGAAACTAATTTATGACTCTCAGTTAAAATAGACATCCTGTATTTACAAGTCTATCACGAGTGAAGGTCGCGATACGAATCTGAGACGTTAGGTTTGGTTGCCGCGTAACATGACCACTACACCAAAAGTCGACTTCAGTATCGTAGATGTTATCTGGCTTATAAGCCTAGCGCCACAAGTCAAAGGTTATTAACATTGTTATTGAAATATTACACTAAAATAAGCATTATCAAATAAAAGTCAACAAATGTCCTACTCGTTTTTCTTTATGCAAAACCATCTCTTTGAATTTGCCACCTGGCATGTATTTGCTGAGCCATGTTATTAAGGGCGACAATAACCTTTCATCCACAATTTCTTCTTCCTTGGAACCTGCAATGAAAAAAAGAAATAAAATTAAGAAAAAACGTTAAAATTAAAATTTGTTGATACACATTCGAAATTAAATCTGCATACATATTCTCCAAATCGAAACTGATTGAATCTAAATAAATATTCGATTCACCAAAAATTCATATTAAAGAAACATTAGGGTACTTTTCCGTTAGCCAGGCTCAAACGAAAAATTGCCGAATAATATAGAATTCCGTCAAATATCTTATAATAATTTTAAAGCGAAAAATCGCAAAATAATGTAGAATTCTACCAAATTTCTTTGGCGAATTTACACTGGCGTCCGGTTAACGAAAATATATAAACATTAGATCTAAAAACGAAAATCACAAGAGGAAACTACAGTTTTTAAATTAATAATAATGGTAATGAAATATTCAAAGCACTTTTTTAATTAGTAATACATAATTAGTATATAACCAAATAACAGATTTTGTAAGGCTTTAGTAAATATCTTCTATAATATGAGTTAATAATTTTAACAACAAATATAAACAAATTTTATGTCATGCCTTAGAATGATTTAAGGGATTTAAAATTTATTATTTTACGATTTCTGAAAACAGGAATTTTAAAATGGCTTCGAAATTAAACGAACACGTTTATTAATTCAGTACAACAGAAATAATAACAATAAATATAATTCTTATATAACAGGAATTATTTTATAGGAAATTTAAGATTGAAAAATTAATTTCTTTACTTTCAAAAAGTTAGACTATGTTAGTAATTTCTGAACTTTTCCAAAAAAGATTTAAGGGTAGTTTTTGCTTTTTTACTTCAAAAGAAATTGCCTTCTTGACATTGAAGAAGATGTCTTCTTCTTTAATCATGACTTTTTATGTTCAAAGCTTAATAAATCGTACTTGTTTTCTTTTATCCATAATGAATTGGAAAATAACCTTTTACTTCAAAAAACATTTTAAGCAAGGTTCTCAATTCTTATTTTGTGTATTAGCTTGTGTGCTGTGGTTAAAAATGTTAAATGCGGTTAATCCGTAGAGAACATCACCCCCTTGGCGAACTTTTCAAAATCGCCAACTCCCCGCGCTTTTGCGTCTTATCTCCCCGAGGAAGATATCCTCCAACGACAACATCGGGTTGCCATATTTGGCTCTAAATTTCCTTGGCGAAAAGGGGGTGATGTTCTCTCCAGTCGTACCTTAAATGCTATCAACTGATTTCCTGTTACTGAAATTCAAAAAGCCTAATTTTTCTATTGAATTTAATCAAGTCTGTTTCAGACCGAAAAAAGATAATTCTGTATTTCAGACAGACTTGACTGACAATGAGCACGCAACGAATTGGGGTGCTGGTGATAACTCACATCGATAGTTTATTTTCTGTTACCAACATTTATATTATGGCTGAAATCTCGATTTTCAAACAAAATACTATTTTGTTTGCAGACTAACCCTGCATTAAAACAACAAAGATGGTGAAAGGGTGGACTAATTTGCAAAACGTTATTGAAGAGAAGTTAGCATTTCAAATCCCTGTTAGACACTTAGGTAAATTTTAAGACTGGTGCTTCTAAATACTGTAAAGTTTAAAGTTTTGGTTGCTATGAAACTTCGTTGATAGATCAATTATTTGAAGCTTATTTGTAGATGCCAACCTGAATTTTAATTATGAGTTTATAGACCTTATTTTTTTGTAAGATCACTAAAACTATTAAAGCAAAATAAATAAATAATAAATAAGTAAAAAAACATAAAGAAAGATTAAAAGGAAATCTGCTATGCATATTTCAATATATCATGTCAGAACATCCTTTCTTGAATGGCCACGCACCGCGTGCTTGTGCGAGTCGAATCATATTTTTGTTCATTTTCATCTTTTCGTTGAATGAATCACTTTAGTATTGCAAACTATTCAAAAACTTTGTCTCGCATTGATTGTTTAAATAAATATCACATTTCCTATTTACTTTATTTCATATAATTGCATACTCAAAATGACATTTTTCTAGGTTTTATTTGCTGTAGTCATTAACTTATTTTTTTTAATCAGAGAATTTGTAAAAACAATATCAAACACGTTATTAAAAGGTGATTTTTTAAAGTGCCCTTGCTGATAATAATTTTTTTATTTTTCGTCTACGAATTTCTGTTGACTCCAAAACCCTCATCCACAAAACAACATCATGTTCTCACATGATAATAACGAAGCAGTTACAGAATTAATACCAATAGTATTCATTTTTTTTTTGTTAAAACTGTTTACTGTCCGTTAACAGCACTCTGTATAGATTGGAGCTATCATTGTACCAAATTGTTTTTATCAATTTGTAAAATGTAATATGATTTCTGAAAATGCAATATGATTCCAGAAAAAAAATTCTCTCTGAATTCTTTTAGGCAAAAAATGACATAGTATCATGGTAAATTGCACCAATTTATGCAATTTATACAAAAACTTTTCGACTTTTGTGATGCATCTTTTAAATTATACAATTTAAATATTTTCAATTCAATTTAGCAACATGTCAGTCTATTAATTTAATTCCATTCGAAATAGTAATCACGATTTTAATATAAATTACAATGCAAACTACTATTACCCCTTGTTACCCCCCCCCCATTTTTTGAGCATATATAACTCCTGGTAAGTGGGTGTGGAAAGTGTAACCCTAGTCTTCAAATTAAAAAAATTCTCTAAATACAAAATAAGGAGAGGTACAATTAAAAAATTTTTGAAATAAATTTTAAAGGGGTGGGGTTACTTTGATTGTTTGTTTACATGATTCATGAAGTTCAAAACATTCAGATTATAAAAATGTCAACTTACGTGTTATAAGACTGACTACTATGCCTACAATCATGACAACCATGAATCCTATTCCACTCAGCCACAAGTAAGACAATCGGTATGGGGGAAGTATATCATCACTGAAAACAATGAGGAAACAGGATTAATCTTTAGATGTTAATCTCAATTCAGAAATTAAATTGATTTCATCAATCGGCATATTACTTGTTTCGAATTATCTCAGGGATTGATGTCATATTTGCGATATCGATGCTAGTAGCGTTAAAGTAAACATCAGCACAGCCTTGGTAGGATAATGATTGCTCTGGAATGTAGGGCTGACTTGCAAATGCTCCCATTCCGAACCACATAGAGATTCCGAAACCACTCACAAGACCTGTTGAGGCTCCCTGAAAAAGACAATGGTAAAGGTATTTTAGGGTGTAGCGAATAGCGCTAGGCCCGAACTCCGTACCTTTTGGTTAGTAGTCCAGTACCAAATCCGTTGGGCCAAAAGTGCACTTCGGTCCGAGGGATGTTGGCTGGTATATATGGATAGTATTCACCACAGAGTATCTCCCCAGTGAAGCTTGCGAACGATAACAACTTGTCGTATTTAATACACGTCTAAAGCTTTGAGTCACCGATAGAGGGCGCCACGACAGTTGAATGAAGCTACGTGCAGAGGTTGGTGGTGAAGAGCAATTTGTCGTATTTTAATGCGCGTCTGAAGCATTGAGTCGCTGATAGAGGGCGCCACGACAGTTGGTTGCGAAGGTTGCGTAGGTGGGTCGACCGGGTTACCATTTTTAGGGTGTAGCGGAGAGCGCTAGGTCCGAACTCAGTACCTTTTGGTTAGTAGTCCAGTACCAAATCCTCTTTACTAAGTAATTTCAATTAATATAGAAATATGACAGAGTCACAATATTAAGCTGCGAAATAGAGAATTTCCTGGCAATTTTTCATTCTCCTTTCTATACATGATGTTCGAACGCGCTGCCCAAGGGATGGGAAACCAACACCATAACAGACTATCCCCGCCTAACGATTGCAATTACTATAGATAATTGATCAAAAAATCATACTAGCATTGAATTTTCAATGCCAACTGAGGAATTAAAGCCAATTATGACAA
>JAOUZG010009817.1:0-15947 GCA_026289955.1 Argiope argentata
AAATAATCACAAAGTAAACAACATCGAGAATGCGTTTGAGATGCGAATACGGTAAATGACAGAAAGTCATTTTAAAAATCAGACTGAATCTTTCGGATAGATCCAAACTAGTATTTTTAGTTTCAGTTCTTCAGCATTTTCTATTTTATATGTTCCCCAAAAAAATCATTTTTTATCAATAAAATCCTTTACATTTTAAAACAAATGACATCTTTCAATACCTTTTTGACAAATTAGCTTTTATATTATCCGTATTTCTGTCCCTTTCAATATAAATGAAATCAAATTGAAAACCATGGTGAATATATCTCTAACAATACCTTCTCATTGGGAGGAAAGTGGTTTGTCATTACATATCAATTAATCAAATTTGAAAATAAAATGAGCTTTGAAATATTAATGCTAGAGTGTTTTTTTTTTCTTTAATAGTATTAGTTCTTTTTAAGTATAATAAATTGTTTATATTGCACATAAAATTTCAATACCATATAACTTCCTGTATAAAGCTAACACTATATATCTAGGTTTTTTTCCTCGCTCATGAATATGATTTCTTTAATAAGTAATATATAGCTTAAAACGCATTTCTTAAAAGAAAACCGCCAAAACTCCTATTTTGTAAAAGTGTTCATTTAAATCCTGTCTCCGAAAAAAAAACCGGTGAGCTTAAATAAAATTTTGAAAGATTTTTTTTTTAATATTACATTTTTCATCTCTCAGGTTTGCAATATTATGCCATAAATTTAATGCTACTATGTAAAATTATTGTGAGACATTGTTATTGTTATTCCATGTTTAGTTTGTAACTTGTCAAACGAACTACAGAATTTTTATGTATTTCTTTTAAGAAAGCGTCTTTATTTTGGCAGAAATTTTACAGAAATTCACAGATATTAAAAAATCGTTCATGTAGCAGCTTAAGTAATAAATTTAATGTCTAAAATATAAACTGAAAATCTATTTT
The DNA here is from genome assembly GCA_026289955.1 of Argiope argentata. Classification (NCBI taxonomy): domain Eukaryota; kingdom Metazoa; phylum Arthropoda; class Arachnida; order Araneae; family Araneidae; genus Argiope; species Argiope argentata. Next base: position 965 of record JAOUZG010009817.1, read on the forward strand.
ATCTTCTTCGTATTGTCTAAAGTGAATAATAGTGTAAATCAACTATATCACATCTTTTTTTATGAAAAGAATCAGAAACGGACAGAATTCCTATCATTTTTTAAATTCAATTTTTTGTATTCAATACCGATATTTCAAAATGAACGTTGTTTTAAAAAATAAAATACAAATTTATATTTGCAAGATAACCTATTATTCTTAACAAATTAAATACAAATGTATACTTACAAGATAATCTGTGATTCTTCAACAGTGACGAAGTGGAAAGGAAAAGCGCCTTATATATGCATTCCAACAAATGAAGATAAGGTTCTTATTTTTATCATGAGAATAAAGGTCTTGCAAACCAGTGAACGTTCGAGATTTTATAGCAGAAAATGAACACCTGCTTTGCCTGCTTATAGATATGTGAAACCAGTTCCGTTTTGTGGATAGTTAAAAATGGCTTTCATTAGAGGCACGTGTGCTCAAATAATATATTTTTTATTTAGGAATAGTGTATGGTTTCTTTTATTGATAATAATCTTTATTTAATATATTAAAATTATATATTTCTTTCTGTATTTAAAGGGAAGCCTTTATAACAGAAATGTAATTCTTTATTTTCTTAAAAACTGATAAACTGTTTGACTTTACCAAATCTTATTTAAACTTTATAAGAAATCGGGAAACATTTTATCCATAAATTCTATTTATTGAGACCTTTTGAGAGATTAGAGCTTAATTTCTAATTAAATAATTCCGAAATAAACTAATTAATCCGCATCTAAGTTATATTATCTTGGAAATAAAATTTCTTTTTAACTCAACCCATTTAAGGAATGATGTGTACTACAAATATTATTAGAGTTAGTAATAAAAATCGATGTGACGATTAAAAAAACACCATATGTATTACATTCTATTAAGTAGTAATGAATATATATTTTAATATTTAATTCGTTATGATAGAGTTTACTTCTATTTATCACTGATCCATATTCTATTTAATGAAACTCTAAATTAAAAAGACAAATTTTTTAATTAAACTTCTAAATAGCCAGTTTTAAAAACATAGAAACTTGCTTTAAAAATCATTCATTATTGTAGTCATTACTTGTAACCTTTAAAATATTGCTATAATAATTTTTGAAGTATTTGTAAACTTCGTTTCCATAGCAACTGGAGATAAAATTTTTACATATATGTTCTACAATAGGCACAGAAAATTTCATTCATCATTTCTCATCTTTTTTTTCTTCTTTTTTTGAATAGTGAACATTTTTTTATCTTAAATTAATAGTTCTACAAAATGGTTTTTAAGACGAGGCTAAATTGCATATTAATATCAATTAAAAAATAAAATTATTTATTCACTAGCAAATGGCAGATGTAATAATCTTGTTTTTATATGAAATTAATTTAGATCGTTAACCCATTTCTCTCAAGATTTATCTGTTCATGCACACAATATTATCAAAAAGTATTCCAAACTCTTTTTAATAATTACTAAAGAGTTCTTAGCTATGTTTGCCAATTACTTTAGTGGCCTAAGTGTACTGAGACAAACAAAGATTAAAATGACATTGATGATAACTCTAAATTTTCAAAATTTAATTCTAAAGAATCATTACAATGCATATATTTGAATTTATGATCCCATCATATGCACTGTAACAATCAAAGAAATTCATAAATTTACTAAACTAAAAATTTAATTTTGAACTTCATTATCTTAAACTGTTATAAATTTTGAATTATATTTAAATAAATATACTATGGGATACTATATTGTCCGTTCATGAAGAGCTTTCTCAATGGCTCAAAAATATCAATAAATGTAAGAATTTTATCATTTCCTTTACTTTTAGTAAGTTCTTACTGATTCTCATGAAACTTCGATAGTATTATCTACTATTATCATGAAATAGTTATCGTATGTTTAGGATTTCACCAAAGCAATTACGCCTTTTTTAAGCAAGAACGAAAGTGTTTCTTTTTTATCTATTTTCAAAAAGGTTTTTTTTTTTCTTATTTTAAAATATGTTCCCATTCTCTTAATTCATAATATTCGAAAGAAAGTGAAAGAAATGTATTAAAGACTAACACCAATAAAATCATCAAGAAAATTTTATCTTCTAATGAAAAAAGTGCAACCTTTAATAAAGGATATGAATCTTTAATTTAGAAGAATTTTTAAGTCTCAACGTACGTAGCGAATCAAAATTAATTCGAAACAAAGCGCCTCAGGAGACATCGATAGCTCTCAGACGATTCAACCTTAATATTCAGGTAGGAAGACAAGCAACATTACCTCTGAAAAAATTCACTTACTTTTAATAGTTTCTTTATACATTTAAATGAATCATCCTATTATTAACTACTTCTCAATTTTTATGCACCACCCATAATCAATGCCAGCTGTGCAGCTGTAATTTTCATAAAACCAGTTATTATAAGTATATTTCATTTCAGTTTATCCAAAAAATGCACTTAAGAAAATAAATCTAAAAATTGGGTTATGATTTTTATCAGGTAAAAAAACAAATATTTATTTGGTAAGTTAACAAGTTTTTATACTTGGCATAACACCTGGAATAGGATAATAAAGAAAGATAAATCAAAGTCAGTAAAACTATTTGTAAAAAATGCATCAGTAGAAATCATTGCCTTTTGGAAACTAAATATTCCTTTTTATATGAAAAAAAACTGACGTGTTTTGAGCTCATAACAATTTATTATTTAACGAAAGTGAATTACCTTTTGTTTTTCTATAGTGACTTACTTTGTTTTATATTTTATGTCTTAATAGAAAAGCTTGAATGAATTATTCATTGAATTATTATAAAGCTTACATTTAAATACAATTATTTAAGAAAAAATTTGTGCATTCATTATAAATACATGAATTTCAAATATTTCGTTTCCTTGTATTCATTTTATTTTAGAAAAATAATCATGCAATTTGAATTGCATAAAGTTTTAACGTTCCTGCATGTTAATATGCCTGGACCTTGAAGAATGTTGGCGCTATCTGCCAAAATGATAACAAATTTTCTCCTCCTATACACCCTTTTACTTACTTAAACAGAGATAGACATGATTAATCACTTTTCAAATAAACACCATAATTACTGTCCTTTTTTTAAATTGTTCTAAATGCTGTTCTGTCCTGGGATGCCCTAATTGGATGATCTAAAAGCATTACAGATGTTTCTCCGTCCAAAAAATTTCACAATTGCATTTATATTGAGGTAATGAGAAAATTCATATAATCCCTATGAGACAGCTCTTTATACAGATTATAATTCAATTTCTTAATTTTAAAAAATATCTCTTGGAGGTTTCAAAGAAATATCACTGCATTTATTATTTATATATGCATTTATTATTTATTGTATTTTTAATTTCATTTATCTGTTGTCTTCACAATAAAATTTTTTTTAAATTTTTTTTTTCATAATAACTTCATTACATAATAACACCATTATTTTAACTTCATGATAATTTTATTCATACCACCATACACTTTTCAAAAGCAAACAAAAATTATTTTATTAATGTAAAAATGATATCAAAAGAATATCATTTTATAATTTTTTTAATTCACAGAATCGGTATTTTTTATAACTGTATTATAATGTCACATAACATGTCCATCAATATTAAATCCAAATAATTAAATCCAGATTCTCTTTCAATAATTTTGACACTTTTATCTTTCTCATTTCCCCTTCTAAAACAGACCACCTTTTGTCAGTGTGAATGATTCTGAGTGAAAGTTGAAGGTAATTTTTTTTAAATTTCTAAGTAAGAAATAAGATTTTTAAAATTTTAAAGTATTTTTCAATTAAATTTTCAAAGGTAAAATTGTTTTCATGATATGCGAGTTTTGAAAAGGGAAAATAGTGTAACTGTTACTGAGCAAGCACTTCAAATCTTTTTTTTTTCACTGTCTTGGTTGCGAAGCACGCAAAGAGGAATTATTTTAGCTGTCAAGAAATTCGAATTCCAGAATTCGTCAAATATCCATGTTCCATAGTGTGAAATATATGTGCTGGAAATTGTTTTTCCCTCTGTTAACACAATAATTCAAAACGGCATTGAGATAGACAGATATAATTTGATTGTATTAAACTTTTGGTGTATATTGATATCTCCACAAATTTGTAGGTTTTTATCAAATTTTAATCGAAATTCCTTCAGAGAAAATATGTCTGTTTGGATCTCTGCTTGCAAGCAAATAAAATAAATAATAATTAAATAGATATATGCGTATATCAATAACATTTATTACTCAGATTTATATCGAATTCTGAATTATATCTATCAAATGTTTCGTGTACTTTCGCTTGCATGTAAACGCCATAACACAGAAATACAAAGAAATTAAAAGAATGAAATTTAGTATGTGATCTTGTAAATGCAATAGCAATTCTAACAAATTTGGACACCAATTCTGCCACATTTGCAGTCGAAACAAATCTTTCAAAATACACATTTCATGTTCTGGAAACTTTTGCATTCAATTGGTAGCAATTAATCATTGTTGCTCTTTCTAATCCTTCATGTCAAGAGGTCGCTATATCACATCAATGAGCCCGTGAACCCTGGCGAAGTCAAAATAAAATCAGGATGAACATTCTCCTGGCAGAACCCCAAGCAATCAAGAATATGTTCGGGAGAAGCCGACTCCATGTTGCACTTACTGCATGTCATGAAGACTTTGCGATCTACTACAAAGTCAAGCTTTTCGAATGACTACTGATGAGTTTTAAAATGGTCGTTTAATTAGTTCTGTCCCCCTTAAATTTTAGAGATTTTCAGGGGCTTTTCCTCCGAAAACAGAGGTGGACGAGACGGGTGAGCCAAATTCGACTATCTTTAGTTTTCTTTACTGAGAAGATCTCTTGAAAAGCAGGGTCATGGTCAGTAGTTGTTTTCTCAGTGCAGACCTTTTTGGCCAAACTACGGGCGACTTTGTTTCCAGGAACGTTTACATGAGAGGGGATCCCGTGAAAGTGGTTATCCCCACACTTAATTAGGTTTATAAGCTTATTTATAATTTGAAAGCTAAGAAGGTCAAACAATTGATTCCAGTCTCGATAGTGCTGAATCGAGCTGAGAATATCTGCAAGGATCCAGATATCGCTCGGGTTTTTACTGTGGAGGGCAGCTAATCGTTAATGATCACACTTTAGCTTCAATAAAATATCAAGCAAAGATGCGTGATTATTATTCGCCAGCGTGAAGAATTAAATAAAAAAAAGGAACAATTTTTTTAAATATATTGCAAAGTTCACAAGTCTCTGTTGACCTCTGAAAATCTGAGCACTCGTAGCATTCACAACGTTACTCAAAACCTACAGTTTTATACTATTAAGGGAGTCGACATTACATATTTTCTCCAGAAAATTTAGGGAAGATCAGTTTCGCTTATTTAATTTTTTATTCATTTTAAAGTGCGAAGAGAAAGATATCATTGGAGAAAGTTGCTTATTTCTTAACGTACAAAATTTCAAATAATTATATTTAACCGCACAGTATAAGAATAAAAGGGAAGTTAAAATTATAAATCTGCATTAACGTTTAAAGTCTTAGTAATATCAGTTCAAAATAACAGAAAACATACTTTTCACTATAATAATTGAAATTAGATATATAAAGGTAAAATTTGGTAATAAAATATATAGTGGATTAGATTACACATATTTGTAACTTGAAATTTTAAAAAGAGTATAAAGAAATTCTAAAAATCAAAAATCAGCTTCAAGAATCTGTATATGATTCTCCATGTATGCAAACCTACTTTGCTATGGTTTTCAACCTCGTTATGAGAAAGAGATATTTCAAAAAAAAGAATTAAATCTGATTGACAGAATTTACTTATATATACTTTTATATATTTGCTTGTTCAGTAGTTAAGTGGCATATATAACACAGAAGCATTTCTAGGATTTCTTTTGGGATGGACCTTGCATGCATTTGAATGGGGTGCAGACAGAATGGAACGCCGTTTCATATCCCAATATCCGTAACCATGAGAGCATTTGATCTATACCCCCACATTTCTATTCCTAACTTCTGTACCACATCGGTAGAAAAAAACTCAAAAAGGCTTAATTGTGTATAGGGGGTCAATTATTTTTTTTGACAGATTGATTCCTAAATAAAGAGTAATCAATGGGAATTTTTATTTTGTTAAATTTTGATACGCTAATGAATAGCAACGATGACTTTGGCTCATAAATAACCAACTATGACCTTTGTTCTATAAAAAATATCCATTCCTTAAGCAGTGATATTATCTTTCCCCTAAGAAATTCAATTCGGTCAAAATATCATTGTTTATAGTAATAAAGGCTATCTTTCCCATTTCTATAGTAACTATATATATAATTTGAATATTTTTGTTCTATTTAAAATATTTTTAGTTAATTCTTTTAGGAATTGTTTGTGAACAGATAAAAGTAAGAATATTTCTCTAAATATGTTCTTTTTAGAATACGTCATTCTTCTTTTTAGGTTTTTTTTAATACTTCATAATTAGGAATAATCTTAAAAATTTATCTTATATATAATTTTTTTAACTTTCATTTTTAATTTTTCTAGCCGGCAAACAATGTTTTGGAGCACGACCGATTTTGAAAGGAAAAATACCCATCGTTTTTCTGTATATCTACGCATGCCTAATCAGATAATCTCGTGATTATTTCGAATCCGGTTTAAACTAGTTAATGATTTAAATTAATTAAGACAAATGATAATGATCTCATATGATAACTTGAAATTTGTGATTTTAGATTTCCTTTTATTATTATTATTATTATCGAACTGCAAAACTTGAGTGTTTTTTTCACTAAGTTTTGATTCGGTGTTTTGGTGACAGACATTTCAGATCCAAAAATTTACACAGCCTTTATATGACATTTTGAGCTTCTCGTGGATAGAGTTGTAGAGATTGTGACAATATCTGTATTTCATGTCAATCGTCAATCAAAAATTGCTACCTCTGTGTTTTTCATGTTCTACTCTTAGTACATACTATGCATATTTCATTGTGTCTATTTACAACTTTTCATTTACTAATTCCCTTTATGTTTTATTGTATTGTTTTTTCAATTCCTTCTATTAATTCATACTTATATACATATATCTTGTTCAAATTTTCAATTGTTAATAAAATACTTTTTTATTCATCTATTTGAGTTCAAATAAGTTTTAAAAACTTGAATTGAATGACACTTCATTTCATACATTTTCTCTAATATTAATTCATTAATTAAATTTAATTAATTTTTAATACTTTAAATGGAGTTTTAACAGTTTTTAATGAGAAAAGAAATCAACAGGCAATAATTCAATCGGTAAAATGTGAGGATATCAGTATTTTTTACCTAAAGGTGAGGAGTGCGAATCATTCTTTTATTAAAAAGAATGAGGATTATTCGCGAATTCGTGACGATTATAGCAAATTCACTGTTATTTAATTACTCTTCCGAGTCTTTCTTTATCATATATTCCATGATTTTGTTTGTGCATTAAAATTAGTTTTTCTAAAAACCCTTGCGAAAGCTATCATCAAATACTCATGAATATTTAAGATATTCCTAAAATAAGAGTGTATGCTTGTATAACTTTTAGGGTTCGTTTTTTTGCTTCCAGACTTCGCAGTTTAAACTATTCAATAGTACATAAGCAGTATTTTTGTTTATTAGTTTTTACAACACTCACTGGCCACTGAATCAGAAACCCAAGATGAATGTTTTATTTGGACCACTTTTTGCACGGATAACTCCTGTGATTGATTTGGGCATCGAGTCTACAAGCTTCTGAGGTGCATTTACATCCAGAGAATACCATTCACTTGAATACCATTAAATGCTCTTATATTTAAAAAATCATATCTAACTTTGAAATTTAAATTAATTATTACAGATATAGATACATAATGGCATTTTGTTGGTATACATTTAACTCTCAGAAGCAATATTTTTTTATGAAAATTTGTCATTTTGTACACGCACAATAACTTAACTAGTGTGGGAGAGACAGAGCTATTAAAAGCTTAGAGATATGGCTACATAGGCTTAAGGATAATAATATATAAATTAAAAATATTTTATTCGGCTTCAGAGTGATTTAAAATAAAGATTCATTAAAATTTCAATATCCTATTTCAACGTCTACTTAGAAAAACGATACTGTTATTACTTGTTTTTATTTTATAAATATGATACGCAAATAGAGGTTGCATTCTCTTTGCCTTAATTTTCCTATATATTATTTATTGCCATACTGACATACTTAAAATTATATTTAGTATGAATTTGCTTTTTTGGAAACCCTAAATAATTGTCATTTTTTCCAACAATTCTTCTGAGAAATCAAAATAAAAATGTATTTAGATAGCCGAATTTGAATCTTCTATAAAAACATGCGACTTTAACCAGTGCTTTTGAAAATTCTCAATCGTTAAGTTATATAGTCATTAGTATTGGTATCTTGTCTCGATCGCGCAGCTTAAAGGAAATTCTGATTTAAATGTATTGACTATAATAAATAGTTACTGAAGTCAGTAAAAAGAAATTACGCCTTAATTACCATTTAAAGCCATTTAATTTTAAATTTTACAGCAGATAAATGAATCCTTTGAATGAATTCAAGTACAGGTCATGTACTTTTTCACTCAATTTATTATTGAACACTGTTACCTGGGTGAAGTATGAAATAAATTACAAACAATTTATCTTACTCACTTGATATAAAAAAAACTCTTTCTATAATCATTTAAATACAACTGGAACATATATTACTTCCTTCAACTGTGATGTGATTGTTGATAGTTTTCTGCTGTCAAATTGAAAAGCATCTAACTGCAATTTATTATTACAGTTTTAATTGCAACAAAAACTAGCACTTCTAATTTAATCAATTAAACATACAGGTAGAATCTGGTGATTTTGAGAGCCTAGTTTTGTAAATGTTAATATGTATGCAAAATGTTTCGTTTATTCGGAATTTTTATTAAATACTTTCATAAAATCATTGATACCTATTTAAGTGTTTAATGTGTTTTATTTAAGCTATATTTACTTAAAACTCGAATTAAGATTTAGAGTAAATAGAATACCAACCATAACTAATTTCATAAAATATTAATTTATTTATTCAATATTACAAAAGTAATTGATATGTAAAAAACATTTCATTTTTAAATTGAAATTGGGCCTGTTTTGTACATTCCTCTTCAAGATTTCATCGAGAAATTCCAAAATTGTCTTTTAGAACTTGTAGTAGTTTTTCTTGTATTCTGAAATAAACGTTCGTTATGGACTGTAAAAGAAAATTTTGGAATTGGAGAAAAACACTATATTGAAATAAAATTTTTAGTCTTTCATGTAAATCACCTTTACAAACAATATTTGCTTCTATTAAAATATAATGTGTCTTAATATGTGCTTTAAATTATGGGTTAAACAAATATAATATCATTTTCATGAAAATGCTTCAAATATTTAATAAAATTTAAAATCTAACATTCATTATTCTTGTTATATATATATAGTGGAAATCCCGATAATAAGCTTAGATAAAGGCCATGTTGCAACACCAACTTTCTGATAGAAATTAGAAATTTGATCAGCTGTACATTGATTATATTTCAATTAAATATATATAATCAAATTGTCAGTCTTATTTTAATAGTTTTATCAATTTTATTTTTTGTTCAAATGAGCATATGAACTATCCTAATAATTCATTCTTTTATAGTGCTATTAAAAATTATAAGAGCCAAGTTCATCTATCTTTTTACGTTCGCTTTATTGTATAACTATGCATCCTCGTGTCTAAAGTAAATTACACTTATATTGATATAACCCTTCTTACATAGCTTTCAAAAATGAAGGAAAATCACGCGGGGAAGCATTTGACGAAACTATAAAAATTAGATTTCATTCACAATAAGGAAAATATTGCTGTGAAATATTTTGAAGTTAATTAAGCCTTAATCTGAAACTTTTACAATCATCGTCCAAAAACATCCAATTCTTGAATAATTTTTAATTTAATTTCTTTAAAAAATTCTTTAGGATAATCACATTTTATTTTTAAAGTATATCGGTGCTAAATTTGATAATTTTAAGTCAGATGGTCTGTCCTAGAAAGTGTGAATACAAATACATAAATATACATTCTATTTTATTAGCATTAGTGATAGAAATGGGATATCAACTACTTAAATTATTCCTAAATGATTATTCAGTCTATCTTTGAACTTTCGTTCAATATTGCAATCGTATATCGGTTTAAATTGGAATAATAACCAATTTGTTTCATTGTAGAGTTTACCTAAAAAACATACATTTAGAAATTATATAAAGTTAAGGAGTTCCTTATAAGATAATTTATTTCAATATAAATTTGAAGGATCTTGATTTTTTTGTTCCAACTAAAAACGATTTTTTACTACCAAATATAATTAACGCTAGCAGCCAGATTACTCAATGATCATGACAAAAATTAAGATTTTTGGAAAAACAAAGAAAGATCCGATTGTGTAAATGGAATTTTAAAAAATCATTACAGAATTAAGCTATGAAATATAATACATTTTCAAACAAAAGGTGAAATTTCACCAAAAATTAAGAACTGAGGACTCTACTAACGTTGATGTTCATTTTTTCTATAATGTTGATACGTATAATTTCATCAGGGATGTTTTAAATATTTCTCTTCTAATTCCATTTTTATTTAATATTCGGATGGATTTTTTTAATATTTTCTCCAGTCCATTTTAATTTCCATATTTTTGTTAACATCTGATTTCCTGTCAAAAATAATAAGATATTTTCCATAGAAAGTGTATTGTTGAATGAAAACGGTGGAGCCATTAATTCTTGTATTTAAAAATGATTTCTTTAATATGTCTTTATTGCTATCTACCCTCCAATATTATTAATAAAGATAGACTAACATTAATCAGGCATTAATGAATAATAATAATAATAATAATAATAATAATAATAATAAAGTCCTAATTTTGGCAATTGGCATTTCGAATTAAACACAATTGTTCTTTAGGAGAAAAAATATATTAACAATATTAAAGCTTAATAATATTATATTAAGCTTAAATATAAGCTTACTAATATATATATTAAAGCGATACATTACCTATATTGTTTTTTCTTCGATATTCTCCCTTTTTGTCTTCTCGGAAATCTTGAAAATCTCAAAGAGCTCTCGTTGGAGGAAAGGGTTGAGTTTTTCCATCACAGTATATGTGGATCGTTTTCCTATTTCAGAAATGATGTTATCAATCCAGTTCAATATTTTTTGCTTGCCTTCCTCTCCTTTGGTTTTTAACATCTCTATGATCTGCTCGCCAATCTGGTGAAGGAAAACAATAATGGTATGTAATCGCAGATCTGATTTGTTATTGAACATTCAGAAATCCCCCTGCACCACTAAGTATCACACGGGGCTTACGGAAGTAGACAACGCATTTCATAAAGACATCACATACAAAACAGCTACTCACGCATTACATCACTACATTTGCTTGCACTTCCCCTTTTCACAGGGGAGCACATTCAAACATATCGCAAATAGAACAGATAAACAACCATGTCCGAACCGGGACTCGACCCCAGGACGCCCAGGGGGAGACAAGCTACTCCTGCGCAGGACGTCAATGTAGATTTGTGTAAAAATTATTTTTCTCTTTTCTACTTATATAATATTTGTTATAATCTATAAGTTGCTTTTTTACTTGTATACAAAAAGCAACAATTGCAATGGACAAAAAATCTCAACTTGCGATTTTAACAAATCATATTTCAAACCCACATTGAATATGAATAAATCATTTTAGGAATTGCCTCTTCTATACACATGATAAATCTTAAATGATTTGAGCTAGACTCTTGAGATTTAGTATTAGTCCTTATACAAAATTGGAATTATCTCTAACTTGGAAGGAAATTCCTTCTGAGGAAACTTATCAGCATTTAATCCAAATACAGAGGAACATTATAATTACAAAGCTTAAAAAGCTAGATGGATAAAATTTAGCTCATAGCTTTAGTATTAAAGCATAACATGTCAAATTTTAAGCTATATCTGCCAACTGAGATACCAACTTTTGGTTTGTATGTTCGTATTTATATAATTTAGAAATTATTTCCTTTCTCTTTTTATCAGGTGAAAACATAATGTTGTTTCAGTTTGAGATTTTTGAAGCCTCAAAATCGGCGATTTATCACTTTTGAAGCATCAATTTTTTTTGCTTTTAGGGCTATTAGAAAATAGTGCAGAGGAGTGTTACATTTGGCGATTTATCGCCAACTAAAGTTACAAATTAACTTCCAAATTATTCATTCAGAATTGTCTTAATAAATTTAAGCCATTAACCAATTTAAACCGGTTTGAAACAATTACGGGACTATAAGATTACGCAAGCGTTGAGATTTAGAAAAACGATGAGGGGTTTCAATCTCAAAATCGATCGAGCTTCAAAATTTTGTTTGCAAACTTTAAAAAATGAAAATGAAAGTTTATATAAATATAATATTATAATATTTTTTATCATTATATAAGTTTTGTGGTTGTTTAAACTGGTTTAAACTAGTTAATGACTTAAAAAAATAATAATATTCTCACATGAAAACTTGACATTTGCGATTATAGTTTTCATTTTATTTTTTGTTATTGTTTTTATACATTTTTTAAAAGATTCTTCTTTAAATTATACCAAAACTATTTCGTAATAGAGGAAGTTCTCTAAATTACTTTAAATATTTAAAAATTAACACATAGTTATAAAAAAAATATCATTTGATGACTAAGAACTAAATACAATCTAAAGGACTGTCATCGCATTGCTGCCAATAGGTGAAACTCTGGCATCAAAAGTATCAGTAGAATTGTTTAAAGAAACTTACTTCGCTTCCTCTTCCAAACAATTCTCGCACTTTTTCTTCAAGTATCTCAGAATCAAGTTCCTCATTGATCTATCAAGAAATTCGGATAAGGAAATGAATATAACAAAATAAGTGAAATTTTTTAAACTCGTACAAAGGAAATGATGATTCAATGAACGCACATTTTTTTCCTTGATTCTAAATATTGCTATTGTCATCTCTATTGTTGTCATCTCCATCTGATTCGCGGTCCAAAAACCTTGGACGTTAATATTACTAAACTAATAGATTTTGTTCTAATCAGTATGCATGTGTAAAAATAATAAACATTTTAGTTGCTCAGTGCTTTGATTGACTGGCTTTTAAATCTTTCAGGGACATTCCTTTTATCTGAATAGTAATTTTAATTTTGGTTTAAATCTTGCAAAACTCTTTTAACTTCTTTCACAAATTATTTGTATTTTGGAAACATCTTCGAAAATAATACATAAATGATCATGCTGTTTAAAGTGCCAACAATATTGAAATAATTTAATTAAAATTAATATAAGAAGAGATATTAAAAGAGATAGAGATATAAAATTAATATAAGAAGAGATAAATTTATTGAACTAAATGCTCCATTAAATAAAGGATATCTATATAAAGTGAATAAATCGCTCAAAAATTCATTATTATTCTCTGTCGTAGAATAAATATTTTTTTTTCAAAAAGTTAATATTTTTTTTTAAATTCTTCTAATAATCTATTATAGTTTTCTGGTCTGAAGGCAATGACTAGACTTTACTTACCAGCTCTTTCAGTCGTTCAAGCTGGCCAAAAAAATTGGAACGCATCACTTCATTCAAGTTTGACCTATGATTTAAAATCATTAAGTGATATTTCAGTCACAAAATAATTCGATTTATTCATAATTTTTTAAAACTTCAATTAAAATAATCGTGGATCAAAATTTTGTTCTAGTATTTGACATATCCTTCCCGTAGTAGTGCTCAAGATGATAATATTTCTAATAAACAATGATTGAATCAATATAATTTTGATTATATATATATATATATATATATATATATATATATATATATATAAAATAAAATTCTCTAATTAATCCATTCTTTTAAAATAATTATTTCCGGTATCATTGTAAATTCAATTTCTGAGCCGACAAATTATTCTTTGAAAATATATACGATGCAAATACAGTTTCATAGTCTCTTTTCTGCAATCTATCTTTCTATTCTATTCAATGCTCTGCACTTGTTTTGGTTTTAATAAAATGATCTTACAACAGATAAAAATTGGGATTATATCCTTAAGATCTTGTATGTGAGTATATCAGGTCTAAAAAAATAACAAGCGAAATAGAGGATATGCTCTTTACACCAAAATATTATGTCTGTTTAATTAGAACACTACAATCTTAGATAGCTATTTATGGATAGTAATTGGTATAATTATGGATAGTAATTGGTATTTTAGTATATAGTAATTGGTATATTTCGTAGTATTTATATCTACATTGATAATTGTAACATTTTGGTGATTGCATATTTTTATTGTTGTTATTGGAACTCACCAAAGCAGCTGTTTTGGCAAATTTTTGAATTATATATATATATATATATATATATATATATATATAATATTTTTTATTTTTTTATGCTTAGCGTAGCGGGTTTGGATTGAATGGACTTTATTTGAGGACAACACAAACAAATTTATTTACAGCTATTTACAGTTATTTACAGGATAATTGATAAAGTAAAAATTTTAGATAAGTACAATTCAGCAGTCAACTGTCAATTACAGCGTAAATTCAAGTCTTAGGCACAATAAAAACAGTCTACAAAACAGCTATCGTATATCACAGCATCAGTTAATCGCAGCGAGCTCAATAACACAGCGTTAACAGCAAACGCAAACACAGCTCACAAATCCTTTAGTCCAGCGAGACGCTTTTCAGAGCAAACTCTCAACTAACTCAATCAAATCACTATAGCAACTAACTAACTCACGCCGGCTACTCGTCCTTATATAGCCGAGAAGCGCGTGCACCTGAGTCTCGTGAAAATTCTCAA
>JAOUZG010009820.1:10204-23538 GCA_026289955.1 Argiope argentata
AAATTATCATACAGAATAAAGAAGATTTTGTAAAGAATATTTTTTTTTATTTATTTAGTACTGAGCTAAATATGTGACAATGCATGATGATGTAAATTTCCATCATATTGTTTTTTACATAATACATATTTTTATTTACACCAAGATTTTTAAAATTTTTTTCCTTTAATCTGAAGCATTAATTACATCACCCTGATTTTTTTTTAAAAAAAAGAAAAAAAAATCATGCAAAGAAGGGTTAAGAAATGTATGATCCGCTTTCCCTAGTATAAAATCGTGAGCCTTGTGTTAGAACGCGAATCCTTTGCATGACATTGGCAAATATTTCATTATGGAATATTTATCTTTCAAAGGAATCTAGCAGTTTTATCAAAACGATCATGTGACCTTCATTGCTTCCTTTCCTTTTAAAATTAAACCCCACCTTCATTGGTTGGTTGGTTTGATAGATTTTATTGGCAAGAGTAATTTTTTGGCCAAACTGGACCAAAAAAAGGTTCAAACCATTTCAATAGCGGTTTAAAAGCAAAATAAAAAACGAAACAGAAAAAAAATGAAATCTATGGTCGTAAATCTCAAGTCATAGGGTGAAAAAAAATTATTATTCTTTAAGGGATTATTTTTTTAATTAATTTAAATCATTAATCAGTTTAAACTGGTTAAAAAATTACGAGACCTCTCTCTCTCTCTCTAATGATAATTTTTTTAAACTTTCATTTTTAAGTTTCGCAGCTGACAAACAAAGTTTTGAAACTCAACCGATTTTAAGATTAAGAAAAACTATTAATTTCGACGAAAAGTTCACTATTACTAAAAGCTGTTGTATATTTGGTAAAATACAATGAAGGTAAAGAAATATATTATAATTACATTCCAATATTTACAGTATTTAGAGAAACACAGATTGTAAGAAAGGGCTTAATATTAAAGAATAAATATAAGTCGCGTTTTACTAAACTGTGATAGTTAAATCTGAAAGCAAGTTTTTTAAAAAAGTTAATCTTCTTAGCTCTAGATTAATTATTTAAAAGTAAGAAAGTGTAAACAAACTGGGAGATGACGTTATTTCATAAAATCGAGAAACAAAAAGCCATTGATAGTAAATTTAATATTTCAAACAATACTGGCAAAACCAATTTCAAATGCCATGGTTCAGGTGACTCGCTATCTACGAATATTTCTTGCCTTCAAATTTCGGAGACACCAAAACCTTCTAACCCAAACAACAATATGTAATCACAGGATAAAATAAATTGATGTTTCGAATTTTTTTAGAAATTCAATGAGCAGAATGGAAAAGTAAAATAAGAAATTTGAGTAGAGACAATTTAAAAAGTGAATAAAATTTAAATAGAATTATAAATACCAGTGAGTTTTATTAAGCAAAATATATTTTTGTAAGGATATTCACCCACTAAGTCTAGAAACGTAAATGATGATAACAAAGAAAACAAGTGATTTCAATGATAAATAAAAGAGGGACAGTCTGTTAAAATGTGTAAAACGGTAAAATATACACAATATGTCCATTTACAACTTGGAGTTCATATACAAGTGCATCCCCTAAAACTGAATTTATATTTTCGATTTCCTTCTTCAGATCGATCAAAACCAAAACTTATAAAAATAGTAATAACAAAGACTATATGGCAAAGTTTTATATATTTTACAATGTACCTATATATTATAGTCAGCAGAATATTTGAAAATAATTCATTTGTTTATTGGCTTATTTTTCTCAACAAATTAACTACTTAAACCACCTTCAAACTCCTCAAAAAATTTTAATATGCTATTTCGGAATTTTTTGTTCTCAAATCAACTATTTAATCTCATTAACTTTGAGGATTAATAATTTTGAAATAATAAAAAAAATGTGATAGTTAAGATAATGAAAGTAGTAAAATAATATAGTGAATAATAAAAGAAGTGGTCATCTTTCTCAAACAAAAAACACCTATTTTAAATATTGAAAACATTGTAAAAAAAGTTGTCACATGTTTATAGCATTTTAGGTTAATTTTTTTGATGTTTATAATCGTTTGAAAGGGAAAAAAAGATAATTTCTTAAGTAGGAAAATCTTAATTTTGGAAAAAAATGATAAAAGCAATGTAATCTCGAATAAAAAAACCAAATAAAAATAAACACTTGATTGCATTCATAAGCTTAAAATTTAAGCGATTTCTTTTTCTTTAAAAAAAAAATTTTTTTTATAGATTCTGAAAGCAAATATAAAAATTTTGTTTTCATAGAATAATTTTTTTCTCAATAAAGAATTCAATCAATAAAAGCATATGGATTTCATTATACGTGTAATAGTATGCTGTTTTTTTTAAACACATTGATTCTATTTTTTCATTATAACAACACACATGGTTGTGACATTATTTTTTAAATATTTGTAAGTATATAGTTGATTGAAATATTAATTCGATTTCTTTCTCGATTAAAATACTTCGCAAAAGAATTGGATGTTTGATTATCTTGAAAAGAATTAAATACACTTATGTCCGTAAATTAAGGATAATTTAAAGCCTCGCGAAAATCTAACTCTAAAATACATATATCACTCGTAAAATGACTAAGACTACACGCTACACACGTCTTAAAAAATTATGTAAAAATTGGAGAAAGCCATCAGAGAATACCGAGAGTGCGTCACAATGACGAAAGTGTAAGAGAGTGATGTATAAGGAATACAGGCAAATGAGTAAAATTGTTCCAAAGCTCTTTAAATGCCTTTCAGTGAAATAACCGCATAGTTATGACAAAAAGGATGCATTTGGATGATTTTTTTACGTGGTAGAATTATTGGCCGTTTGTAAATTGGGCGTACCCAGCTGGAAGTATCCGATGAACTTGGAATCGCTCAGAGTGTCATCTCTCATATTAGTTTACGTAAATAGATGATGTTTCCTTTTTCTGTAATTTGATCCAGGGATCAAAAAATCGCAATTTTATACAAATCGTATCAAACTTATAGCATCATTTTTGCTATTTACCTTTTGTTTAATTATTAAGCTTTACAAACAAGCCACGTTTGCTTTGCTACTGACTCTTGGTCTTTCTGAACTTGAATTATCCTTAACTTATGAACATGAGTATATATTGTTTAAATTCAAAGCATTTTCTGTCATGAAAAATTGCCTGAAAATTTTTGTCGCTTAGAATATAACTTTTTTTTTTAATTTTAAGTTTCCATTAAGATTCAGGTAGATAATTTTTTTCAGAAGTCATTCAAAAATGCCCAAAAAAAATTATTTTTGGAATTTGAAAACGTTGACGGCAATTTTTTATTTTTACATAATTACATAAAAATGCAAGTGTATATTTCGTAATATAGGACAAAATCTGTGAATATTTTAATTAAAAATATACAAAAGGTCTCTCTGATTTATAATATGAAAGATAAAATCGCATTTGTGTTTGAAATCATTATCAAGTCCCTATTTTTATATATTATATTATATATTCCTTGTAATAGATTTATTGAATTTTTGCTATTATTATACTTTTAAAGTATTTAATAATACATATTTATTTAAATTGAATTCGTTCCCAAAAGAATTTTGCTTTCATTCCTGCATATCTTCAAATAGTTACCATTTTATGTTAATTAAAATTCTAGTATGTAGCAAAACATTGATAAGAATAATTAAATTTCAAAATATTGCATTTATAATTCTCAATACAAATGGGAAATGTGTGAATTTATGGAGTTTAGTATGCTACCCTAAATAATTTATTGCAATTTTAAATTACGAAGCTCGACCGAAAAAGAAGTATTGCTTCTAAATGGAATATTCATGTAACAAAACTAAATTATATATCGTTGAAAATGTCTAAATAAAACGAAATCAATTTTAATATTATCTTAATTTATTATTAATACTCATCTAAAAAAAGGCTCAAAAATACATTTTTTCTCTTTCTTATGAAGTTAGTCAATATTTTGTTATCTCTGAACCAATTCGCAATAATTAATGATTCGTCTTTGACAATTTTTATAAAATTCACGTATTTCAAGAAACTCATTTTCTTCAATCAAACGAATTAATTTCCGTAATTAAATCCGTGACGAATCGGTCTCAGTAAGCCTATTTAGCATTTCTAATGCAGCGGCAATTCAGCCGTCTGTAACCTTGAATTGTAATTAAGCTGCATTCTTTTCTGTCCCGTAAATTTAAGCAAGAGCAGATGCCAATGCCGATTAATTGAGTCGGCTGAAACGACTTGGCGTCACCCCCATGAATCAACATTATTAGCTCATCGCTCAAAATTCAGAATCAGGAGACTTTGCATCTAGTGTTTATTTTTTTCTTAGCCCATCTTAAAATAACTTTAAATAATTATTTTGTGAACTATAGCAGTATTTTATTCTGATGGGACGTAATATTTTGTCGCTGTTGTTTTAAAGAAAATTTAAGAATATCTTTATTAGAAAGGATCTGAAAAATACTTCCTAGGATGTCAAAAATAATGACTACGCTTGAGATCGTAAAAAATATATTTATCTATAGTATAGTATTTAATAATAATAAAGACGAAGGTATATGTGCATGTATGTATGTGTGTTGGCGCTGTATTGCTCAGATCGCTTAACCTAAGTCATTAAATTTGACACATACATAATTTAAAAGACGGAAAGCTCCTTTATTTTGTAAATTTAACTAAATATTAAAAGAACTTTTGGTGCTTTTCTGCAATAACTTCTATAAATATTGCTGCAAAAAGATTGTTACAACATTTTTAAATTAAAAAATTCTCCTTGTAGTGATGCCAATCTTGTTTTTTGTGTATTTTTCTGCTTTTAATTAATTTTAAAGTAATGTTTTATGGATTTCAAAATAAAAAGATGTATTTTATTTTTTCATGTACGGAGTAGGGTTTATCTTAAATTTAAATACTTAAAAATTCATTTTTATCTTAAAATTAAAGGTTTTAAAATCAAGCATTAGTGATTTTTTTAAAGTTTGCTCCTTTTTAAATATTATTGTTCATTCCTAAGATATAATTTGAGGCAGGGATATATTGACAGAAAAATTAAAAAAATTTCTTATCAAAACGCATAGAGCGATGTAAACACCTTTTCTAAATTTATCAAACATTGAAATTTAAAAATAGTTTTCATGGAAGTCATATTAAGAACATTTCATTGAAATACAAATCAACTGTTAATCCCTGCGAAAAAGATGGTAGCTTAAAGCGGCTGGCGTTTAGGATATATAGTATTTCGATTCTTTTTTCTTAAAATAATATTATATTTTCTTGAATTTCATACCAATGTTATTTCCCTAATTAACGGCATTAAAATTATCTGCATCAATTTATATTGATATATCATTAGCATTAAAAATTTTATTGACGATCCCTCACATTTTGGAGGCATTAAAATTAACAAACGGCGAATATAATTTATTGGATTAATTTCAAGGTTCAAAAACGCTTCAGTTTTGACAAAATGAACTTTTTATTACATAAATTTACATTTAATATAGTATATAGAATATAGAATTTTTTTATTTAGTTAATGCTTAATATTCTATTTGAAGTTAATTCAAAGATAGATGGGGAACTATAATGATTTTTAGGAATTCTAAAAATCATTACCATTTTCCAATGTATATCTTACATTGAAGAATCTTACCATTCTTCCATTTTTATAGGTAAACATTCTACCTATATCTCGCTCACTTTCTCTATATATTAGGCTATGAATATACTTATCTTATAATGAAAGGAAATGAATACATACTTCCAAATAGTGATTGCCCATATTAGTTGGTTTCTCTTAGAATTGAATACATATCTCCATTTATAATATCAAGATAATAATGTATTCATTTATTTCATTGGGTAGATGTGTTATTACCTTCACGTACAGAAAGACAAATGGGTAGAGATTCCGATTCAATATTATCTAAAATTTGGAATAGAACTTAATTTTCGGCACCAAATAATTAATATTTAAAAATATAAATGGCGCAAACAAATAGGTAGGCTACTTTATTGTTGTCTAAAATTCAGTATCGGTCTTTAGTTTCCTGTGCCAATTGTGGTAACGCAATACAGATGACAAATTTATGCCTTCATTTACTCTGTTTTATTTTAATTCAAAAGTATTTCAAAATGAAGCCGAAAAATTGATTAATTAACAATGTTTAAATTTAAATGCAGGAAACACTAAGAGCATAAACAAAATAGTTTGAAATAATCAGTCGAAAACATGTTAAGCTGCACCTTACTAGCTTGGGGAAAAAACTGAAGTCTTATTCATTTACCGGCGGGGAAACGAATACTTTTGATGAGAAAGTTAGCTTTTAATTTATGAAAAATTAATCACAATAAACCGGGATAAAGGGTAGCGTATGTCCTATTCTAATCTATTTCTGTACTAAATTTCTTCCAATTTTGTTCAGCACTTCTGGATTGATTGACTAACATCATCCATCCATAGTAGTTTTATATTTTGTGATATATGGACAATAAATTCCGAATGACACATGTCATTTGTCATTTGTCTTTTGTCAATATTAAATTTAAAAATAATTATGAATCATAGAAACGTATGGAACGATTTTTTCATAAAAATTGATTTAAAAATAAATATTTATAAGCGTAATATGCCTATGGAATTCGCACAATAAGAAACGGCGGCTCATAAAATACGAGCAAATGTGTTTTTAATATCGAGTTGCCATAACAATTATAAAAGCTTTATTTAAATAAAATAAGTTAATGACTACCGCAAATAAAACTTAAGAAAATGTCATTTTGAGCATGCGATTAAACGAAACGAGATAAATAGGAAATGTGATATTTTTTAAACAATAAATGCGAAACAAAGTTTTTTTTGGATCGTTTGCAATATAAAGTGACTCATTCAATGAAACCATTCAAATGAATAAAAAATATAATTTAAATTGCACTAGCACTTGGCACTTGGTCTTTCAAGAAATGATGATCGGACATGATGCATTGAAATATACATAGCAGATTTCCTTTTAATATTTTTATTTTAGTTGATTTTTATTTAAAAAAATGATGATTGAGCATTCGTTTGAAATTCGTGTTCATAGTGAAACTCTGAAGAACATAATAGTAATTTCTACAGTATTATAAAAATGTGCTCATATTTTTTGTCGGAAAAAAAGAATTGAAATATATTATTCATCAGTATTTTCTAATCTGCTTTATCTGCTTTTAATCGCTTAAAAATGATCTTCTATGGTCTATTTCAAAATTGATTGCTCAGATTTATATAGCATCTTTGCATCAGGTAAGATGATGAATTAACATGGAAAAAATATATGAGAAAATTGGCTTATAAACTCTGATCCGTGTGTGTGTGTGTTTATATATAGGTAAGTATGTATCTGCTGTATGTATGTATGTATATGTGTATGAATAGAAGTATGTATGTATGTGTGTGTGTATGAATGGATGTATGTATGTATATGTGTAGGAATGGAAGTATGTATGTATGTGTGTGTGTTTATCCATTCCAAAAAAAGGGAGACATAAAACAGTGACAAAAATGGTAGTTATTAAAGTAAAGTTCTCTTTTATTTATTTATTTAACTCTAGTTGATGATAACATTACCTAAAAATAGTATTAAAAAACAATTGATCAGATTCCATCAATTAAATTATTTGCATTTATTGAAATTTTTAATCTCATTAGAAGACAAAAAAATAAAAAATGCCTGTATTCTTCATGATTAGGACTTTTCAACATAGTCGTCATCCAAAAAACCCTTTCCGCTGAGGTTTGCTTCTCGGAATCTTTACTTCATCACATCTTCCATCTTTTTCAACTTCTTTTATCAAGCTACTTATCTTCATCTGCAATAACAGTTATGAATGATTAATTATTTAAATATTAAATTTATAACAATATGTGCATTAAAACCCTTTTCAAAGTAAAGACATTTTCCTTGTTTCGACGCATAATTTATTAAAAAATGAAGTGAATGCTTAGATACAAAAACGCTTAGTTATTCTATCGAATTTCTCTTTTTTAATTCTTACTATAAGCTCACAATCTCTCTACATATACATATCGTTCGAATTTTCAGTCGTTAATAAAATACTTTTTATCCATCTGCTCAAGTAAATTTTTTAAACTTGTAGTAGGTGACATTTAATGTTAATACAGTTTTTTTTAATATCATTATTTTTTATTACTTAATTAAAAATAAACTATCTCGCCAAACATCGACATTTCCCTATCATCAAATAAATTACAAATTTTTGTTATTTTTCCCCCAAAACAATTATATTAGGCTTAACATGTTTTCGGCCGATTATTTCAAACGATTTTGTTAATTTTTTTTAAATGCTTGATGTATTTGAAATTAAACATTGCTGGTTTTTCGGATTCATTTTGCAGTACTTTCTAATTAAAATACTACTGAATAAGGAAAATTAAAAAAAATTCATCTGTATTGCGTAACTTCAACTTGTGTTTCCTTAAATGTCGTTGAATCCTCAATTGGCGTTAAAAATTCAACGATAGTATTATTTTTTGATGAATTAATTACAGTAAGTGCAATTATTAGGCTGAGATAGGGCAATATATTCGCAATCCTTGTGATGTGAGTTCGAACCCACCAGCCGAAGACGGTGTTTGAGAGAGAGAGTGTGTGGTAGATTCAAAATCTGCCGTGTTCACGAACTCTTTCATGTCAGGAGTAATGCCACTGGGAATACTGATTTGGAGGTTATCATTTTCTTTTCCAGATCTAAATTGAGGTAAATGGATGTATGCATGAGTGAAGTCTGCTCTGTAAAACGAGTTTGTGACGTGTGTGAGCCAGAAATCAGGTTTCTGTCTTCAGGTTCTAAGGATTCCACACTATTAGAAGAACTTCTCATCCTTTTTCAAAGTGGAACATGACAACATCAAGAACAATTGTAATTATTTAATAAAAAGCAACTAATATAAAAAAATTCTTTGTTGACCTTAGTAGGAATTGACTTAATTTTTTAAAATATTTCTTGTTATTAAATAATCTATAAAGATAATTGCAGGAAATGGGATTGAAAAATAGTATGCCATTGTAGTGTCACAGATGAAAGGGCCCCAATCATTCAAAATACTCCGTATAAAATAAAACTGATAAATATTATGTGTTATTTCTAAATTTGTTCCTATGTATAAAAATGATAGTTTTTTTAAAGAATTGAAGTTTTTGAATTTCGTTATTCTATTTTTTTTTCCTATTTGGGTAAATAAACTTTAATAACACACGAATAAGATAATGAAATGATTTTGTTTAATTTATAGTTTTCAAAGAAAAAAACTCGTTAGAATATGTATGAATATGGAATTCACAGAGCTTCCATAAAAATGGGATAATTTTATTTTTTCAAACACATCACATGAAATTATTATAAATATTACTATTAAAATAATTTTTTTATAAAAATAAAATAATATTTAAACAAGTAATAAAACTATAAATAAATATAATAAAAATTCAAAAGTTTTGGTGAATGAAGAAATATTTATAAATAGCTCTTACAAGAAAATTTTTGAAACAAAACACTAAGAGAAGATGAACGCTTCAGAGACAATGATGATTAAAAATAATATTGTTTCAAAAGTTAGTTCTATGAGTTGCATACTTCAAACATTGCGTGTGAGTATGCTTAGTGTCCTTTTCTTGATTAGAAAGTCAATCAAGGCTGTTATAAAATCAAAATTTATTCAGAAGAACAAGGGTAATGATATTCAGAATAATTAGAAATCCTTTAATAACATCATCTACTATTTTTATGCTATATGGCGAAAAAAGGATTGTATGGAATATCTTCTAAATACTTGTTATTTTAATAAATTCGGTGAATATACTGAAGCTTGAATTTCCGCCTGTAAAAATTTTATATTTTCAACAGCATTTCCCTCAAATTAAAAGTACTGTTATGTGACAGTTTTTGTAAGATAATCGGCCGTTTCATTTAAAATTAAAATTTGGATGTCCTAGAATTCCATAGAAATATGAATTTTTGGCTGAGATTTAATCTTATTAGAATTTCTTTGGCTATTCTCTGAATGATAATCAGGATAATTAGAAGTGCTTTAATAACAACAACTCTTCTATTTTTACCCTACAAGGTAAGAAAAAGATTGGAAATCTCCTAGATCTTCTTGGTACTTTCTGTTTTCATACATTTGGTGCCTGTTTGGACAATAAAAGTTTATATCTTCAATAGCTATACCCTCAAAGTATGAGCACGATTCAGCAAAAAAAAAAAAAAAATTGTGAGGTAATCAGTCGTTTCATTTCAAACAGTATTTGGATGCCTTAGAATACCATATAGATGTGATTTGTTTGGTACAGACTTGTTCTTATAAGAATTTATTTGGCTATTCTTTGAATAACTCGCTGAGTTTTGAGAGATAAACGTTTCAAGACTTGAGGGAAGAATAAATGAAAATTTGCTATCGATTATAGCCTGGGTATCTTTATTCCCAGAAATGCTATTACAATTTCAATATAAGCAGTCAATTAAGTCGGAAAAGGATAAAAATCAAAATGATCAAAATTCCAGTCTGGCGAACTTTACATGGGTTAACTACAAGTGAAAATTAAAAGCCTAAACATATATTTTTTTCTGATGGGGTCTCGCCAATCCAAAATACTTGAATTTGAAGATTTCAGAAAATTAGTATGCATTTCCTAATTTTAATTTTGTGTATTTTTTATCATAATATCTTAAAAAATAATCCTCCACAACAAAAGAAGATTATAGTGGCCTCGTGGTAAGGTCTCAGGTTAGAAACCGAATGATTTCAGGTTCAAAATCTAATTCAACCGAAACGCCATCGTTTGAGTGAGTTTGGTGCATATTAAGTCGTTAGATGCTAATACCTCCTGTTGGTTGGGAGTGAAATTTTGGAAAGAGGATAATAATTTAAGTGTCGTGCGCGCATTTGACTGTGGTTCAAAATTACAAGATCCATCCCAAAATATTCCTACTGGTGCTTTAAAACTTAACATTAATGTAACTAAACTAACCCTCAACAACCTGAAGTCTCTGGCTCAATTCCAAAATTCAACATGGGAAATTAAAATACATGCCCACCAAAAATGTCAATTTAAATTAATTCTGGTAAGAAATAAATAGTTAATAGTTAATTTTAAATTTTGAAAAATTTCTTTCAATAATTACTTTGTTTGGAGCTCAATTATTTAAATATCAGTTCAATTGAAAAAAAAAATACCTTTTTGGAAACCACAGCAATTTGAGCGCTGCCAACACAATGAGTCTTCGATAAGAATTTTATTTATTTTTTTCCTTTATTCGGTCCAACTTTAATATTAACTATAATGTGTTTGTTACATCTGTGCAAATTGTAAGTGAATTTTTATTTTTATCATTTGAAATTTATAGTCATTGGTCTTAATTCACAAAGCAAATTTATGTAATCACATTAAGTTTAAAATAGTGAAGGAATTAAATACAAAAGTTTTGCCAGTAAGTCATCAATTCAACCATCAGCAGAAGAAATAATGATCAATGACGCTGAAATTGTTTAAAATATAAAATAAAAGCTTTTACTTTATTTGTAAATAATTACAAAATCAGTGATAATAAAGTTAATATCTGGACAGAAAAGGATTTTTTATATAGTATATTTCATATTTTTTCAAAATAAATACTTTATGTGGGGATCATTTTTCATGACGATTCACAAATTAAAGGAAAATCCTCACACTTAAGGAGTCTGGATGATCCTTAATCGTAAGAGATGCATTTTTGAGAAATCTTCTGACAGATCAGAATTTTTAGTAATTCTCAAAACTGAGTCCAAGATGTAATTTATTTCCCTTGAAACCTCTTAATAACTGTCTTCTTAAAATATTGGCAGATTCTTGATCAGCATATAAAATATTACATTATTCGAATACTTTGTCAATTTTCTGATGTCATATTTTAAGAGTAATTAAGAATATTAGAAGGATAAGATAACATATCTTCATACTATGCTCTAAAATTTGTTTCATATTATGATTCCATAACTCCATAAAAATACCAAATATTTTCGATATTAATTTTTAAATAGTTATGGGTTAGTGTACAAAAAAATAGAAATTTGGTGCAGACTTTTAGATTAACCACGGCATATTCATCTTTTCGTCATTTATCTTTATTGGTTTCACATTTCCTTTATAAATTTACAGTATCCATGCTTTTAATAATCACGTATTTAAATTGATTCTACAGAATATTTTCAAAATATAAGCTATTTATTTTCCCCAACAACTTCGACATTTTAAATTAAACAAATAGTTGTTTTTAACATCTTTCTTTATAATGATAGTTAAATTTTGCTGGATGTAGATACGAAATAAAAGAAAAAAAGAATAGCATAAAAATCTATAGCAACCTTGATCTCTTTTTAATTGTTTACGTGTTCTGAGCCAATGAAACTTGCGAATGTATTTATAGTCGTGCTTTAGCTTTTTTTTCCTATATGAAAAGGAGTTTCTGTTTTCCTGTTTTGCAATGTTTCGGTGAAAAATTAATAATTTTAAATGCATATCAAAAATCGTTTGGAACTCTGCATTATTCTCTGCAATTTATTTTCTTGTTTTTATCGTTCTTTATGTAGCTAAAATATTATTATTTTAACCAACTATTAAATACATTCGTTTTGAGCCAATGGAACTGAAGAATTTATTTATAATCGAATTTAATTTTTTTCTATCTGAAAAATAGTTTCTTTTTCCTTTTTGGCAATGTTTCGGTGACAAATTAATCATTTCAAATGAATATCAAAAATCGTTTGGAACAATTCATTATTCTCTGCAATTTGTTTTCTTATTTTTATCATTCTTTATGTAACTAAAGTTTTACTCTGATTATTTTATTCAAATATAAAAAATATTAATATATCCTGAGACTTTATTTGTTATCATCATCAAAGAATAATGGAACAAAAAAGCAACACGTCTAAAATTTTTAACAAGGCCTTCCAATGCAAAATCGCTTATTTTGGAAATCAAAATGAAGTAAAATAAGGTAAGATTATAATCATTAAGCTATCTATATTTAACCACAAGCTTCCGGAACTAAATATTGTTACAATTTTAAATCTCTGAATCAAAATAATTAAACAATACAATATAATACCTTTCAAGTTATAATAATTCAAACTGCAAATAAATAAATAAATAATATTAACCCTACAATAAAGCATATTGTATCCCAATTTCAGTAAAGAATTCTAAAAAAAAAAACAATTTTATATTTCAATATATAACATGAGTTAATCCTAAAAGTTAAGTTTTATATTCAGTTCTCAGAGAAATTCCATTTGTTG
>JAOUZG010009825.1:2533-18848 GCA_026289955.1 Argiope argentata
TTCCATGAACTGCTGCAAGGGAAATAAAAAAAGCTCTTGCCTTCCCTCAACTGCTGCAAGGGAAATAAAAAAAAGCTCTTGCATTCCATGAACTGCTTCAAGGGAAATAAAAAAAAGCTTTTGCTTTCCATGAACTGTTGCAAGGGAAATAAAAAAAAGCTTTTGCCTTCCCTGAACTGCGGCAAGGGAAATAAAAAAAAGCTCGTGCATTCCATGATCTGCTGCAAGGGAAATAAAAAAAAGCTCTTGCATTCCATGAACTGCTGCAAGGGAAATAAAAAAGCTCTTGCCTTCCCTGAACTGTTGCAAGGGAAATAAAAAAAGCTCTTGCATTCCATGAACTGCTGCAAGGGAAATAAAAAAAGCTCCTGCCTTCCCTGAACTGCTGCAAGGGAAATAAAGAAAAAGCTCTTGCTTTCCATGATCTGCTGCAAAGGAAATAAAAAAAGGTTTTGCATTCCATAAACTGCTTCAAGGGAAATAAAAAAAGCTCTTGCGTTCCATGAACTGCTTCAAGGGAAATAAAAAAAGCTCTTGCATTCCCTGAACTGTTGCAATGGAAATAAAAAACAGCTCTTCCATTCCATGAACTGCTGCAAGGGAAATAAAAAAAAGCTCTTGCATTCCATGAACTGCTTCAAGGGAAATAAAAAAAGCTCTTGCGTTCCATGAACTGCTGCAAGGGAAATAAAAAAAGGTCTTGCATTCCATGAACTGCTGCAAGGGAAATAAAAAAAAGCTCTTGCCTTCCCTGAACTGCGGCAAGGGAAATAAAAAAAAAGCTCTTGCCTTCCCTGAACTGCTGCAAGGGAAATAAAAAAAAAGCTCTTGCCTTCCCTGAACTGTTGCAAGGGAAATGAAAAAATGCTGTTGCCTTCCCTGAACTGTTGCAAGGGAAATAAAAAAAGCTCTTGCATTAAACGAACTGCTTCAAGGGAAATAAAAAAAAGCTCTTTCATTCCATGAACTGCTGCAAGGGAAATAAAAAAAGCTCTTTCCTTCCATGAACTTCCATGAAAAAATGTCCTGCGAGAAACTAAATAAAAAAATTCTTGCAAGAAGCTAAATAAAAATAAAAATGTCTTGCAAGAAGCTAAATAAAAATAAAAATGTCTTGCAAGAAGCTATATAAAAATACAAATGTCTTGCAAGAAGCTATATAAAAATAAAAATGTCTTGCAAGAATCGAAATAAAAATAAAAATGTCTTGCAAGAATCTAAATAAAAATAAAAATGTCTTGCAAGAAGCTATATAAAAAAATGTCTTACAAGAAGCTATATAAAAAAAATGTCTTGCAAGAAGCTATATAAAAAAATGTCTTGCAAGACGCTAAATAAAAAATGTCTTGCGAGAAACTATTAAAAAAAAATTCTTGCGAGAAGCTAAATTTAAAAAAAAATGTCTTGCAAGAAGCTAAATAAAAAAAAATCTTTTGCAAAGAGTTAAAAAATCTTGAGAAGAAATAAAGAAATGCTTGTTATCAATTAAAAAATCCCACTGGCGCAGCTGCAAAAATCAAAGAAAAAGTTCTTTACATGATGTAAAAATTAAAAATAAAAGACTTCTTGAATGGAATCGAAAAAAAAAGCTGTGCATGAATGAAATTTACTGCAGATAAGACTTATTTTTTCACCTTAATTCATTGGTGAACTCCAAAATCCTCTCAGATCTACTTCATTTGGGGAGAGAAAAAAATCTAAATCCGCAATCTGTTTACCTGTATGCAGAAAGAAATGTACCCAATATTGTTGACTGCAAAATATGTTTTCTGTAAACTAATGAAAATTTGAGTCTTCTTCGAATAAGTTTGTTTTACTTATGTAAATATTGTTAATTTAAGTGCTATAGTGACCGTATTATATATTTATAGTATATTATAGTTGTTGAATATGTTATATATTCATGATGCTGCAATTTTGAATAAATACTAAGGCTTTAAATACTAAATAAAAATTTGTTATTAACTGATAATAATGAAAAAGATTTATAATGTAGAGTTAAATATAAAATTGAAAAAAAAATATTGTTTGTTAAAAAAATTTTAATTTTTGATATAAAACTTTTACTTAAAAATGCAATTGAATTGCGCTGGTGCAAAAAATAACTCCGGTCTATATTTAAGCTGAAGAAAGTTAATATGTTTTATTTATCAAATTTTCATATTTTTTCTGAAAATGAAAGTGTCACTTAAAAAACTTGATTGATAAAATTTTGATACTTTGTTAGTAATCATTAAAAATTAGTATGTTATTAAAATTAATAATTTTGTAATTATTTTGAGTTCCAAATATTTTTAAAAAAACGTTCAAAAATATACATATCGGCTTGAATCTGTAAAACTTCATTCAGTCGATTATACTTTTGAATTTTAATTCGTTTCGGGAAGTGCAAGATAGTGAGAATCTATGCATATTTTTTGGAGTCTCAGTCTGAAATCAAAATTGATTTCTGACATTTGAAAGGGTCGTGTACATCTTTAAATGATTTTTATTCAAACGGACTGCATGGAACAGGTCAGCAAATAAAATTTTAAACTTGTTTATAATTTTTAATTAATTATGCTTCCTGTTTTTAATAAAACAAGAAATATTTTAAATTCAATAATATCAATTTATTTTATTCGAATTATATTGAAATTTATGAATTCTGTTAATATTTTTTCATGAAAAACTTATTATAAAAATTAAAAAGTTACTCATTAAAAAATTTCTCTTTCTAAATGTCATTGTTTTAATTATGTATTGTATTTTCTGCAAGTCAGGAATACGTTTAGAAACCTATAAAAATATTTCAATCAAAAGTTGCGTTGAAAATTAAAACCATGCAGGACAGCTGAACTAAAAAACATTCTTAGAAATCAGACCCCATTATGTCCCTTTGTATTGTATATGGGAATGGTTTGTCTTCAGACTAGAAATACTAATAGTAAAATGTGTATATTAATTCTATATTGCATAATGATTATTACATTAATTTTTTCATTCATTTCAATTTTCTATATAATGATATAAGTACTTATTTTTTTAATAGCATAGGAGCTTATGCATAATGAAATTTTTGTGTATTTTTTTAGTCCAGATTTAGTAATAGAATTTTTATGAAACAGTATTTATTTCATTATCGATTAAGAAAATTATTTTTAAATAACTAAGCTGACAAGTTAATATTTGCAATGTATTCCTACCATTTGTTTGATTTACACAATGGTTGTCTAAATATAAGATAAAAAAATATGCAATATGGGGTTAAATTATATTGATTTTTTAGTAGAAGAATCTGTTATTAATGTGAAAGTTTTTCAAACTATTATTATAAATTTATTTTACATTTAAGTTGTTTAAAGGAGAAATAAAAATAAACGAATATATAAAAAAAAATTGATTGAAATTGAAAAAAAAAATTATAATAAAAAATTTGAAAAAAAAGAAAAAAGAATAGTAATAAAAGAAGAAAAAATAAAAAAAATGTAGAAAAAATGAAAAAAATAAAATAAATAAAAGTTTTTTAAAAAATTGCAAAAGAAAAAAAAATGAAAAAAAAATGAAAATGAAAAAAAGAAAGAAAATAGAAAAAAAAATGTAAAAATGTGAAAAAAAATCCTTTTTTAAACGCTTAATCTTGTAACCTATATATGTTTTGATATTTCAGTTTTACCAGTTTATGTTGCTCAAATTTTGTTCATAGTATACAAAATATTCCATATATTGATATTTTCTGTTAATGTTCATCACGTTAACTGCTTTGAAAATGTTGAATAATTGTATTGAGTATTGTATTTGATAATGTTTAATCATTGTTTATAATTATTTTTGATCATTGTTATATCATTTAATCATTATTATATTATTACTTCAAATCAAAAGATCATTTAATATGATATATGTAAATCTTGATTATTATTAGAATTTTTCATGCCAGCATTGTCATTGCTTCTTTATTACTAGTTGATATGCTGATAATTGTTTCGTTTACAGAAGTGATGCAAATATACAAGTTTCATCCTTGGATTTTTAAGTATTAAGACAATCAAACTATTAATTGTTTGAACCAAAAACCTACCCTTTTATTATTAAACAATTAATTTAAACTTTACAAAAAGTGATTTACGAAAAAATCACATGAATTGCAGATTTTTAGTGTCTGAATGTATAGCGTTACTCCTTGCACATTATATTGTGTGTGCATTTAAATA
Organism: Argiope argentata; assembly: GCA_026289955.1. Lineage (NCBI taxonomy): Eukaryota > Metazoa > Arthropoda > Arachnida > Araneae > Araneidae > Argiope > Argiope argentata. Next base: position 6,727 of record JAOUZG010009825.1, read on the forward strand.
AATAAATTTTACTAAGAGTAACACTTTACAGTAATTAAACTTAAAAATAATGATACATTAAAAGTTACTAAACTAGGTAATTTAACTTCTAAATGTATTACAGAAATGTCTGTTTTGTACAATTAGGAAATTTTAGTAACTAAATTTTATTGTCAATATAATTCAACTTTCATGATTTTTGGAGCAAATTGGACTTTCTGTAAATCAACTACATTTATTAAATAATTGCATTTATGACTTGAATCTGCCATTTGTTTTTAATGTGCTGTAAGTAATGTTGAACCACTCGCTTCAGCCTTACTTGACAAAGTTAAAGCTGAATTTCATTAAGTGGTTTTATCTGAACGACTAACTTAAATCCAGCTGAAATAATCATACAATTTCTGAAATTTATTGATTATAACTGTGGAAAAAAAATCATTAAGATATCGATAATACGAAATCTTCAAAATTTGTATAAATTTAATTGTATTAAAATCTTAAATTCCTGCGATTGTCATATCTTTTTAATACAATATATGGCTTAAGATATCTCTGGAATTTTTTGTTTTGTTCACTGCAAAATTGCGATCTGCATACTAACTGTTAGAGACGAACATCGATTCGTCAGTGGGAACGTTTCTTTTTTTTTTAGACTTTAAAATTCAGCTTGTGAAATTATTGTTCATAATTAAACAAAATTTTTCCTTGAAATATTATATTGCGGCAGTAGATTTGAATGATATAATAATATTGAAAATGAGTCTCCTCCTAGCATTTGGATTACCTCAAATTCGGTTTTAAAAACAAAACCCTTCATGCTAAATGCGATCCAGTCGTGAATTCGATCAACAGATGATTGTAAACTTTTTTAATAATCTTTAGGATTTTTTTATAGGCAAAAGGATTCCTTCGAAGGTTTAAATTTTTTTTAATAATACAAATTGCCTGTATGCAATTACATACACACATTGAAAAGTGATATAATTTTTTATAATCCAACTGTCGAAAGATGATTTTATCCCATTTAAGTAGTGGAAAGTTTACATCTCAGATGATCAAAACATTGACTTTCATGTCCTTTTTGAATGCCATTGTAATACTTAAGTTACTACAATTTGCAAAATTGAAAAATTTACTTTGGTATTTTCTTGAGTAGCCAATGGAATAATAGGGTAATATATAAATGGGTATTAAGTCAATCATTTAATCCAGTATTTACTGTACTTATGTTAGTTTGGTGCATAACAAAGTTTTATTCTTTAAAAGGAGAGACCAATTCAATTTTTTTTGTATTATAATCGCATATAAATAATTTCAAAATATTAATACAATACTTAATTAAAAAGAATTTGTTCTGATCTAAACAATTTTGTTGAAATGGTTTGCAATAAAAATATTTAATCAAATTTTTGTTGTTCCAAATAGTTCTTTCATTTTTTAAAAATTGAATCACAACTGAATTGCATTTAAGTATTCATTGGCTGGCGATTTTCTTTTTATTGAACTTTTTCCAGGAAATTAAATGATAGTTTCGTATTTAACAGAATAGTGCATACAAATTTAAATTAATAAAAAGTTTTTTTCCAATAGGCGAAATTGCTGCTCTATAAGTTAGTTGTTGAAAGCATTTACGACTCCATTTATAAAATGAACTAATTAAATTCGAATGGGAATATACTTTAAAATGTGTAACTGTGCTAATTTTGTGGTATCGAAGTTCGGTATAGGAGAAAAAAAGACTAGAAAATGCAACAGATATATTCGTTGGGGATGATTCAGCTAAAGGATGATTATAAACATCTAAATATTCATTTAACCATATATAATTTTGCTGAATTTTTTGATGCGAATGAGGCCTTGCAAAAGGAGAATGTTTTAATATTCTTTTTGTTTTGACAAAATTCCTCAAATCCTTTTTTCAGATGAGAATTTAATCTATCTCTTCCTCTCTCTCTATCAAGTTTCAATCAAATTTGCTATAGTGCTATTCTTATAACATTCATTGCTCATGAAATAGTTTTCTTCTTATGGCAACCATATCCGCATCTGAATTTGAGTCTTGCAAGATTACTAAAGTAACTTTCCAATTAAAATGTGTCGATGCGAATAATTCGAAGTTCTCCTGTTCCAAAGTGCAAGCATTGAAGGACTTGAAGGTTTCAATTTAAACTTTTATTTATTTTTTGAGCGTAATATTTAAATCTATCAATAATAGAAAGAGCAGGGAGGAAGTAAGTTTGCTTCTTTACATATGGAGGAAAAAAACATTTAGGTCTGCATTTTGTCGTTTTGGATTTTATCTACTTTGCATGCTGAAATTATGAGGATATTTTCCCCGTCATATGGTTAAAAATAATTTTTGAAAAATATTGGGCCAGATATTTTAAACCTCTGATATATTTTCTGCCAAAATATATTGGAAAATAGCAAAGGCGATAAAAATTTTCAATAATAAATATTTTCCAAGATATTATTGTACAAATAAAATTATTCTTGCCTATACCAAAATTTCCTAATTCATTTTAAATTTACTCTTAAAATTTGTTTTTTTCAGCCCAGTTCTGTAAATGAGTAAAAATGGTTCAAAAATGCAGAAAGAAAAATTCAGAAAATTTAGTTGAATGTTAGTTTTTAAAGCCAAAAATTAAAGATTACATTATTTTAAAAAAAACTCAGGAATATACTTGAATGCATTAGATTCGAAATCCATTTCGTAATTTCAATTATTTATTGCAAATAAATTCAAAATACAGCGAAACTCAGTACAAATTATGACGACCAAAAAATTATATCTAGTGAAATAAGAATATTTTATTCATTGAAATTTTTCAAAGCGCTATAATCCATGTTTCTAATTTCTTTTTATATTTCCGTAAGAATATTTGATCAAAGTATGGAAACCTTTAACATATAATGACATATCCATTAATCAAAATTTCCATTAATCACGAATTAATGGAAATTTTTCAAAAATAACTTTCTACTTGACTCGAAATGAATAGATGCTGACATTCGGAAAATAAACTGTTCGTGAACTGGCACGCATTTTTGTGAGTGTTTTGACTAACTTTAGAAACGGGAAACGACCTCAAGATTAAATGTAAACTTCCTACAGCTTGAATTCAAAATAAAATTCTTGACATGAACACTTCTTAATAAGATCACTGCAAAATTATCTTATTTTCTGGCTATTTTAAAATTCAAAATAGCGAAAATTGTTTCCACACTCATTTAAATAATCATTTTTTTTCCATTTTGTATTAATAAAATTTGAAGAGCTGAACTGAAGCATTTAAATTTATGTTCATAATTTAATACAATTTTTCATCTGTCGAGAAATGCAAGGAAGTATTGATTCTCTGGGGAAGATGAAGCCAAAGGATTTCGAATATTTAAATGAATTATTCGGCTTGAAATAGAAAATAACCAAAAATTAATTCTGAGATTGATAAAATGTTATTTTAGGTTATATCAGCACAACGAAAGTAAAGATTTAACTATTTCAGTTTGGGCTTTTTCGTTAACTGTTTTTTTAATAATATTTAACTAATAAATAAGGTGTAAAATAGATGCGACAGAAAGACTCTTACTTTAGATGCTTGAAGTCTGCGTTTGTCATTTCAAAATTATTTGAAATTGTTTGTCCTATTATTCTTTCAAATAAAAGTCAGCTAGATAATTGTCGCTTTAAGAAAAATAAGTAGGCTATTAATTTTTAAAAGCATTTAAAAGAAGAAAAGCATTTAAATAAGAAATTTTAAGAGCGAGCTGCCAACTCGTGCTCAAAATTGAATTAGTTTTTTAAAATTTCCATTAATATTTTATTTTTTTAAATTCAGATAACATTTTTTTAATAATTCAAATATTATGTTGTGGTTAAATATTTCCGATTTTCGGTTCTCTACAGTCATTTTGTCTGGCTACGCACGAAGCAATTTAAGATCATCGTTAGAAGTAAAATATTTTAACTTCGTATATGGAAAATAATTGTTTCACTACTGCTTTCTAAAATGTATATTGCTTATGAATGTTCAATTCAAGTGATACGTTAAATTCAATATCTATGTGGGTACTATTTGATTTAGAATTGTAGAACAGGCAATGGTTCTTGTATTCTCTTAACCACTGCTTTTGAGCCCATGTTCTATGTCATCTATTTTTTTTTCTCGTTTTCTTGATCGATTTATACTTTGCCACTATTTTTTAAATAGATGTTATTAAAAATACCCGGTTTACAAAAATCTTTTTGCATACTTTCTGTGTTCGATATTCAATTTTGTCTAAATGTATTTAATTTTAGAGATCAAATGGCGTTTCTTGGATACTTCAATCATTCAGCTGCCACGTATCTTACATTTGTAGAATTCCTAAATGAATATTTATTTTACAGTACTGTGCTTAAGAAACTTTTTATCAAAACTCTGAATACTTTTTTGTATTTTTCAAAATTTTGTTCCGTTATTAATCCTTTTCATAAATGTATATCCCTCCACGTTTTTACAGTTATTTAAAATAATGGAAACACCTCTATTTCTAGAATTGTACCATCGAATACGCAATTAAATAAGAATCTCAAACAAACCATTCTAATTAAATGCTTTGAGATAAAATGACTAGAAATGAATTGCTCTTTCATTTTCTGACTGACAACAGAAAATAAATTTCGTTTTCACAGTAATTAAGCCTTTTTCACTTAATATTTCGATACTGCTGCATTTCGGTGATTAAAGAATCATGGATTGTAAATCCCATTTTAGCCACGAGTCAGATGCATGTTTTATAATTTTGAAAGAACAGATGTATTTTTTTCGGCTCTCAAAATTTGTCTTAATTAGGAATTAATATATGGTTTAACTGTTTCTGATTTTTCATCTGAGTTAAAAAGGTATTCACTTAACTGCGAGTATAAAAGTTTGACTTTTGCAGAATTTGCTGACAGTCGTTCTTTTTTCTTCGTCAGCTATGTCCCTTCGAGAAAAAAAATACTTTTTACTATGAAATTAACTTTTTATAAATCTCCTCTTAGGAATTGGGCGTATAAAAATACCGACTAGCTTCAGGTGCACTTAATTTGTTCTTAAATTTGTCCAATCCTTTAATAGATTTTACAATGCTAAAAAACAGATTTTTAATTAATATGATGTTTAATATTTAAATTTTTTATGCAACTGTTTTTGATGCTCATGAATTAAATGATTTATCAGTTAGTAATATTTCCTAAATATATTTGATCTCGCGTTTAGTTTCCTTCTATGTTTTTTAGTAAATCTAATAACTGAGTGCTTTCATACTTACAAAATTATAAGAAAGTAATATTTTTTATTCATTTGATACTGAGCAATTAACATGCAATAAATGAAAAGATTCAATTATTCAATTTCTTTTGAATACCGACGATTTCAGGATTTGCGCCTGAAATTTTATAACAGTTTTGTTGGAAGCTTAACCAACTTTCCTAAATAAAGAATAATTATCTCATAAGGTATCCGTCTACGTCTAAAAGGGCACTTTTGGTCAAAATTCACAATTTCTTTTTATTTTTTAAATTTAAAGTACATTTATTTAGCTTTCAAAATCTATAATTATTTTTCTTCTACGGTTATTAGAAATGGAGATATGGAGATTTGAGTAATTCAAAGTAGTCGAAAACGAAACCGGAAGTGCACACCGGAAGTTGATATTTTTCGTCTTTTTATCAAATATCGCTGCTTAAATCATAAATTAATTCGTTTTTTTTTTCATACTATAACAGACTATATGCGCCACTTAAGTTTGTATTAGTTTTCAGCTCTTAATATACAAAGGAGATTGGCAACAGTTGTTTCTCGAATACTGTTCATGTTTGAAAACATCTGCTCGCTTCCTGCTATATAAATATATATCTTTTTCAAGTAAATATTACTTAATTTGACCTTAATACTTTTTTTACTGTTTAACAAGTGTTTTGAATTTAAAAAGTGTTTCATGCATGCTCTAGTGATAAGCAGTCCATATATGGGCAGTGTCTAACAATAAATTAAAGTTAGTGTAAATACCAACGTGGACTTTCCTGTAGAAAAAAAAGTTGAAAGAAGGCAACAGGTCTTCTAAAAACATTATTAAAATCATTAAATCAAAATACCTGCAGCTATATACGAACAAATTTATTTAAAAAATGCTTGCACGGTCAGACTCAAAATGCTAATGAAAGCTTCAATAATCTTTTGTGGACGATTTTTCCGAAAGGTATATTTATGGAGCTGCAGACCTTACACTTAAGGGCATCAATATTAGTAATAACTTTTAATCATATATTTTATGGTCTCTACATTTTTTTTCTGTACTGGGATTAACTTCTGGGAATTATACACTGATAAACTTTCTTTCTCTTGATAAAGAAAGAATCGTCACGTCAAAAAGGCAATCATTAAGTGCCACAAAAGTTGCCAGAAAAAACTTAAAAGCAATGAAAAACATTAAAACATATAAAATTGTTAACAAAGAAGATATATTCTATAAATGTGGTACATTTTAAAAAAAGATAAATAAAAATATTTTTCATAAAACATAAATAAAATCTTTAAATGCATTTTTTAAGAAATTTCTTTTTATAAAAATTTTGATACGCAAAACATGATATCCGAAAAAATTATGAATATTTTTGCATGAAATGCTTTATGCATGTTATTTATACTCTTCTAAAGGCAATGAACTAGGATTATAGTTCTGAGATGAGCAGTTTTCTGTTTAGAGCCATTTAATGTTGTTTATATGTGTGAATTTTGATAAATTTTGAGTTGGGAAATACTCGAACTGCTATAACTTTTTTATAAATGCAAATATTTCTTAGATCCTAGTTCATTGCCTTCACTAAAGTTGTATAAATGTTTTCTAAAAAAAGAATGTGAAAATATTGATTAGAATTTCTGCTAGGATGTTTTGCATTTTACACTAATTTTCTCTATTTTTTAAGCTAAATTCCCCCATGTGACAAAGTTGCAAATCAAATAAAACTTTTTTAATGGTATTAATCCTTGTTCTGAATTGCAATGACCTAGAAAACCAAGTAAAATTTATAAATAAAGGTTTTTTTCAAAAAATTTTCTCCGAACGTAGACGGATACCTTGAAATGTCTACTTTTTTCTTTTATATAAAAAAGAGTATTTACAATAGTACTTTTATTCACGTTTATTCGTCGCACTCAAAGAAAGGGTATAAATTTCTGTGATAGAATCTAACATGGAATGTCAAGCATAAAATGAAATATTTTAATTTTATATGTCCTTATTTAGAATTTTGATAGTTGGAAGCATGATTTTTATTCAATAAAGAGATCCTAATGCTATTCATTATTTAGAGAACCCATGAGTGAATCTTTTCCAAAGCCTTAAAATTAAAAGTAATTTGGGGATAAAAATTTCAAAAATCCTTTCAAAGATTAAATTTTACATATAAACAGATTCTTGGTATTTATTTCCTTCTTCCTTCGTCTCCCATGGGATGTATGGTAGAATAGGGCAGTAATTCAATCGAGCGTTTAATTGGTTTATATAATTTAATTCCAAGAGGAAGGTTTTAATTGTTTAGTTATATATCATCTACTCTAGCCACACGCTAAGAAACAGTATCTCTACCGGCTATAACGAAAAATTGAACTTTTTTATGATGTTGACTTATAAAGTTTACTTACAAATTACTAATTAATATAATTTAATATATTGATATATAAAAACTGTTTCCCAGTTCTTGAACATTAGTTCAAGTTTCACTTATTGAATGTTTGATCTGCCAATATTTTAATCCACTAAGAAATGCGATGTATAGCTATGTGGGATTACATAAAAATTTCTCTCATTCGTTTGTTAGTCTAGCACAAAATAAATAAACGAAATGAATATCGTTATCTTGTTTATTTTTAAAAGATTATAACATTATAAACACTAAAGCATTATAAACATGCAGGCAACCTTTATAAATCAGATTTAATTTCATATTTTTACTTGAGCTTTTCGCTTTATATCATTCGAAAAAAGCATGGTTTGCAATAATCAAATGAAATATTCATAAATGATGAATTGTCCTATTCAAAGCATCCATTGGCTTCTTTTCCGACTCGTCGTTTCACTTCATTCGGAATTTGTGAAAGGAACGGAATTCGGAAATTTTCAACTAAGAAAAGTTATATGTTGGATATTATAAAAAGGATGAGGAGGAGGACCGGAAGGGGAAGCAGTAGCTTCTGAGGGTAAAGACCCTTGAGCACTCGAAAGCAGAAGCTCGATTTCTAGCTCAAATGAAGATGACACACACACACACGCATTTGCTTGCACAACCCTTTTTTTTTATAGGGGAGCTTTCTCACGCATTTCACTGACAGCACATAGGGAAAGAATAATCATGACAGAACCATGGACGCCCCGATCACGGGGGTGTCACCCTACCCCTATGTCAGGTCTCCGATAAATTTAGCTACGAAAATTCTATTAACATCTAGTGAATTTGATATTTTCTTTAGTGATTATAATAATATCAATAATGAGGAGGTCAGTTTTTCAATCAAGACCAACGCGTAAGTATAATTATCCTCCCGATTTAGCAAATAAAAATATTTTCATCTCGTCAAAGTCGCCTCGATTGAAGCTGAACTCCTACTATTTCAATGCAGTTTTATCCTCTGTTAATTCAATATAAATTTATCAAGCTCTAAAACAAACTATAATTATCGATAGAATAATTGCAGAATAAGTTTGCATAGTGGTCAGTGGCGTAGAGTTATGTTTTTTTAATGAGTTTACTTATCTTTTTGCCCCTCTCCTCTTTATATTTGCCTTATCTCATCCAATGCAGTGAGCGGAATAATCCTCACAACTCACCAAGAGTTTTTAAAAGTTACCTGACAAAGAATAATAAGTTCTCGCTTAATCTCAACTGTCGTAAAACATTTCTTGAGAATGCTACGAAAAATGCAGAAGGATTAAGAGGCAAAAAGATGGTCATATTAAATAGATCATTAAGTTATTATGCATAATTCGACTTTTTATATTGTTTATACTTTATCCATTAAATCATTAACAAAGAATGGGAAAAAGTACCAATGTACAATCAAGTCCAGTGATACATGCTATTTAGTTAATGAACATCTTGAAGGTATAAAGTATTCAGTTCTGCGATTCCAGTAGTTTGACAAAAATAAAGTAAACCTTATAGTCAGTGGCAAGATCTCGGTAAGTAAAAAATTGCATCACATTACGTTCCGTTAAATAGTTCGGCATAACAATGGAACTGGCATAGATGGCATTCTCCCAACTGCCCGTCATCCAGAATTGTGAACCCCGTGCGAAATAGGTTTACCTAGGAACAATACTGCATTTAATTTGTCTCAGTATGGCCAAGAAACTGAAAATAAACCATTCCAAATAGACCACCATGTGCCAATAACTCAAACCAATCTTAACAATCTCAAATTGATCACAAGTTAATTTGTTCGCTTAAAATGATGCGTTTGAAATGCATTTAGAAGGATTAAATGTTAAATATGAAATTAGTATCAATAACTGTAATTTTAAATATGCAATTAATGATAGTATTTGGAAATTTAAAGTACAAAAAGGAACTGGAAACTTTTCAGTATCTCGATTAGCATTCTTGTTATTGTAGAGATTAATTATTAGTTCAATGTCCTTAAGTGGATGAGTCATCTAGTAAGGATATTAAGTAAATTAGAAAGTTAAGGTCTTCATGTAATTAAGTTAAGCCGTAAAAACCATATTACTTCGTAATGTTAGGTAATTCATTAAATTGAATTATCAATATTAAAAGGCTATAAATTTATCATTTCATAAATTATTTATCTACTAAAGTCTTTCAGTAATCTGAAGTATATAAGACTATATTATACAGAAAAATTTATAAGTATTACAAAATACAACGAGAAAAAGTGTATTATTGACTTCGTTACAAGGCCCCTGAGATCGGTTTGAAAAGACTTGTTTCCCATTTAGCTTTCCACTTGTCTTTCTGAAAGCATAAGAGGAGCTTTTCTGTAAGCATGCGTAATATTTCTAATATGTCGAAACTACTTCTCACTTTGTTTGGGACTATCTGTACCGGTGTGATCGGAGGATTAAGAGCTAAGTTAAGACGCCTACAGACAGTGATATCGAAATACCATTTACACAAAAGAATTAGATTATAGCTGACATTTAGATCAGCATTTATTTTCTTTCATCAAAGCTCATAGACAAATATAATAAATCACATATTAACAAACAAATCGCCATGGAATTTACAGGATTTGATAAGGAAAATGACTATCGATTTCTAGTCTTACTTGTAGTTTTTAGTGTTATTTGTATAAACATGTTTAGTATGTTAATATTTTTCTGCATTTTTTGCGAGTTTCCATTATTGCCCAACATGGTACTCCAAGAATAATTTTACTGATAAGGAGTACCCACTATTTCTTTCAGATCATATTCTCAAACAAATTATCACCAATATGTAGAATACGCCGCATCAGTCACGTAATAGCTTGAAATACAAAGAGTGTAACCGGCAGAGCTGAAAAATACTAATAGACCAATCTACTTACCTGGGCACCTACGACCTGCACGTATTATTGAAATAATTAGATGTCAGTGTCAGGTAGCTCACGAGAAGATCAATTCATTAATAGACTTAAACTATGATTCTGTAAGAATGCTTTCATAACTGAAGATTGGAATTGGTAAATGTTATGCAGTAATAAAGGAACTGAAAGGTTGGGGGAGCATCATAAAAAAATCACACTAGTGATTTCTTAACTAGTATGATTACTTTTAAATTAAAAAAACTACGAGACACGTCTCACGTTTACCATTGGGGAATGACTCTTGGCAACTGACTTAGCTCGTTTTATTTTTTATTTAGAATTATTTTATTGCTTTGATTTATTATTTTTAATATTGAGTTCTTGCCACTGACTATATTTTGTCTCCACGACGCCCTTTTTGGAGAAATGCACGAGGCAGTAACCCCTTCCTTCTCTCTACGCCACTGACCGCTACCATAGAGATATATCGTTCAAATATAATTGATTTGTACGCAATAAATGTTCATCACATTTCGTTTGCTGACCGGAGATGCACGAACAGAGGCTGTGATCTGCCGAACACTGTGGGATTCCTTCCCAGTCCCAAGGAATGTCGTGGTGGGGGAATCCCTCGAAACGCCTGAAGAACGCTGGTGACGGGGCGGAGCTGGAAGTCGAATCGAGGGGGTGGGACCTCTCAGCCTTGTACATGTGCAGTTCGGTAACTGCGTTAAAAATTCTTTGTTTGCATTTGTATATCTTGACTATAATTTCATTATGAGCATTTGAATGGTGATTACAAGATTTTGACAAATACTTTATAGAAGACTCTCCTACAACGAAAGTAACTAACCGCGTATTTAATGACTACAGGTTTTACGGACATTTTATTACTAAATTATCAACTAAGTACTCTTTTGTAAATGAATCTAAAGAACATTCGATACAAAAATGAGTCTTCTTAATTTCGTTGTAGAGGAGTCTGCATGTATAATGTTTCATTCATAAATTTAGTTAGTTTCTGATTGCAAAACTACCATCTATAATTCAGATGATTTCCAGTGCGGTAAGAAAATTCATCATACAAAGTTAGCTACGATGTGGTGGACATTAATTACAGTGTAACCTTTTTCAAAATTAAGTATATAATTTTTTTATTAATTCATGAAAGTACTAAAAAATAATTGTATTGTTAGTTCCTTATTTGAAAACTGCTTTATATGAAAAAAATATTGTAATGGGGGAAATATGCTAGGGACATTTTTTTGGTAAGTTGATTCACAGATTTTCTGATTCGGTCATGATCCTATTTACTCTGAAAATTACCACTATGCTTTTTTTTCTGTATTCTTTCCGTTTACAAACAAAATCAGGAAAACAATTTTCATCAAAATATTTTATTAAAATTAATTGATGAACTTAATTTTAACTGAATTGCTTTTTAAAGCAATTTTTTTTCTGCTTCTAATTTTTCAAATTCGTTAATGAAATATAAATTTTCCTGTTAAAAAATAGGACTATTGTCTTAAGTTTAAATAAGCCTTTTTTTAATATTACGAATGGAAACTAATTTTAGTCAATGACAATAAT
>JAOUZG010009831.1:0-16081 GCA_026289955.1 Argiope argentata
TATATAGTATTTTATTTGTTCTAAAAACATTGAACTGTGTCTATATAAACATAAAATATTACTTTGAAGTTAATTAGATTTTTGCCTTTTAAAGCAAAACCTATTTTTTTATTATTAAAAATATGTAAATAATGAAAAATTGAAATATTTTAAATTTAATAAAGTTTTTAATTTCTTTTTCAATTTCAGAGTTTTGACTAAGTTACAAAATAATCAACAATATAAAAAAAGCTATTTCTCTTTATAAGCTATTGCACAAACGTTTATAAGGTCTGAGGAGTCACTTTTATAATTTCGTGGTGTTACATATCTTGCGTTTACTATTTACCAATACTAACTTATCCTTTAGATACTTCCGGAGGGCACCTCGTAAAGAGAATGAGATGCTTCCGGCATGGTGATTGGATCTCATCATCCTGGGGGGATTTGGTTCCTCCCATCGATGACAGGACGCATTTCTTACTGGAAAGGTTGTACCGTGCCCAGTGATGGCCCTTAGGACTGAGCCATAGTTCCTGACAGTGTTGCTGTTGCGGAGGTCCAGCCATTTATTATTTTTATCTGTGTGTTTCGGCCTGGTTAAGGAGTCAGTGATATGACTATACTTTAGATATTCCTACTTCGGAGAACTGCAAATAGAAGAAAGAATTGAGGACAGTTCGACAAGCTATAACAGAAAGGGAATTTTGGAATGACATACGGAACTTGTGGCTTAGGAAATAGAAGAACATGAATTTGGAAACTCTAGTCAAATTTCCACTACTTCTCTCTTGTTCAACCCAAATTTGATTGAAGTTGCTGAAATAGAAAGAGAAAAATTGGAATGTAAATATGTAAATAAGTTCATTATTTGAAATGTGCTGTTTTTAAAATTGATTTTATTAACTATCATGACATTATTATAATTCCCTTGGTAATTTACAAATTTAGCATTGGAATTGTGGATGCTGATGACTAAATTGAATAAAATTATTTATTAGTGGATTATTAAATTACGTGAGTTAGTTTTGGTACATATTTATGAACAGGAAATCAGAATTAGGGACAACTTGGTCTTCTAAAAATAAATGAGTTTATGGCGGATTGGTCCGAAGAACATAAAACAATTTTTATTGTATCTACAAATTGATAGACCTGCACTTCTGCGCTCAGTAAAAAAAAATTGTGGTTGTCCAACGTTTTTGTTTCATATTGCTTCGACCAGGTTGGATAATTAGTATGCCTTATTCGTTATTTATCTACAAGGTGGTGGGGGAGGGTTATATAATTGTGGATTAAAATCTTCCTCAATCAGGGGCAGGGAGGTTGTTTCTTGCCATCATTGTAGATATACGAAAAGGGGTAGTGGTGGATACCTCCCATCAATGATAGGATGTACCTCCTTTAGGAAGTGTTGTACCGTGGCCGGTAAGGTCCCTCAGAATTCAACCACAGCTCCCGCTAGTGTTGCTGTGGCGGAGATCTGAAAATTCAAAGGATTCTGTGTGGTTCAAGCGTTTCGAAGTAGTCAGACTATGATGATAATATTGGTTCGATACGAGGAAATACAAAACAGCTTACGTATAGATGTGTTTGCATAAAGACTAGTTCTTTAAGGTAAGTGGGTGCTGAAGATATCTGAAGGAATTGTACCAGCAAGAGGAAAAAATGATATGTAAAAATATTTTTTATGCCACTCTGAAAAATTGTTGCCAATTTTAATATATAATGCATTAGATTTCTATTTGATATTTCGAAATGTTTCCCGATTAAACAATTTATGCAGAACTTAAAGAATATATTATATATTAGGCTTATTATTTCTATAATTTATATAGAAATAATTACCGACATTTTAAAATAGAAATAAAGCGGAAGGTAGAACTTCTAACTTTGAAGCAGAAAAAATTTGTCTTATTATTTTGAATAATAATAACCATTTTTTCGCTATAAAAACATACTGTCAACTGTTCCTAATTAAATTCAACGGCAAATGGAAATTTTTTAATGATGGTGTTTTTTTCCTTTTAATTAGTATATTTGAAACTATGTGTCCAAATTAGTTTTCTGTGGTTCATATTTATTTATTTATTCTATTTTATAATGGCTTATAAGGGGAGTTGAAATTTAATGACCAGAATAAAATGTAAGTAAAAACACCCAATTATAATAACAAAAGAATCGAAATTTAGTCACTCCTCCGGTTTCTTACATTTGTTTTAAAAATTTATTTTAGATTACTTTTTAAATTAATAAGAATTTGCAAGCATAACAATGAGTACAAGCTCTTATTTCTTTTCTAATTAACTGTATTCTGTTACACAAAAATTTTAAAAATTACTTTTGTGTATGTCAGCTCCCATTTCTCTTTTTATTCATTTAGAAAATCCATAAAGTATATTTTAATAGTTATTTTATAAAGTTCATAAAAAACGATAACTAATTATTTATGAAAAAATGTAATGTTTTCTTTTACTATATATTGATTAGGTCTTCATGGAGTGAGTTTAATTGAATATTATTCATGCATTTGAGAACCTTCTTAATCTTAAACTTCGCAGCAAACAAACATCTTTACGTCATATTTCAATATTGTCAATATTATCAATATTGGAAGTATAAAAAAAGGAATGAAAAATATTTTTATTTTTTTAAAGTGAATTTTTTCCCTAAAATTATTTTGCCAATATTTTTTATTTTACATATGCTTGTACGCATTTTTAGAAAAGGGCAGTTTTGCTTAGTTTGCGTGTTATGACGCGATCGTTCCAATCGTCCAAATGGTGGATTTGGCAAAGTTCGACAGTCGAATTTTTATATCCAAATGAGATGAGGACGAGTGATTTAATCTGTTTATGTTGTATTTAGGATACTAATACTCGAATCTTTAAAAATTCTTAATATTTTAATAATAAAATAATAATAATAATTTTAATTCTTAATTAATTAAAATAAAACAAACATTTAAAAATTCTTAATTTTTAAGAATATTTTAGCAATGGCGATGCAAATTATAAATGTCGCATTTTAAATAAGGCTACAATAAAATGAACCATGCCACGGATTTTTAGTGCTATATTCTCGAAATCAGGAAACGTAATAGTAAGTTTCTTTGCCATTTTTTTGCTCTGAAAGTGAGGAATCCCATTACATTGAATTTAGAAGATAATTTGTCAAAAAATGTTATGCGCTTCAAGTTTGAGGATGAAATTAATTAATAAATTTTACAGATTAAAATGACAGTGAATTAGAGAATGTAAATCTTGTCATTTGATGAAAAAAATACCTCTGCATCGAAATAAATATAACTTGAAATCTGGAATTTTGACAACATCATATTTGAGGTGTCCTTTCGAATATCAGACAAAATCGCATTCTATCACACTGAGAAATATTTTCTTATTATTTCGCTCATCCCAGTTAGAATCACTAAAATATTCTACAAAGTATTTAGACAACACTCTCCTTAAATTATTTACTATAATATTATGAAGATAACTTCCGCCATTGATGAAAGAAAATTATAATGTTCTTTATTTAGAGGAAATTGGAATGCATAAAACTTTACTGGTAAAATATTCGAATAATTCAAGGCACATGAGCTTACTCTATTTATCGAAACTTGAAACTTGAGATTGGATTGGAATTTCATGTATTAGATCGATACTGCACAACCCTAAAACTGTGGTAAAATTTACTCTTCAGTAAAATAAATCATAACCAAAATATAGAAATCTAATTTGTACATATTAAGGAGGAAAAGAGTGGAAAGATAATAATAACTAAATAAAGAATTGTTGTGTGTGTAAAATTTTGAAAGCATAAGACATTCATGTTTTGTAATAAACAGAAGACTATCAAAACACTGAGTATTTTATCCTTTAGCGAAGCTCTGTTATATAAAAGAAATTTTAATTTTAATTTCTACTTAGATTAACATAAAAACTTATTTTAGTTATTTTTTATGGAAAAATTATAGTTAATATAAATAATGAATCAAAAGAGTATTTATTTTAGCAAGAACTAAATGCTGCTATCATGCTAAATGCAGCATCATATGGGAATGCATCTATCACGCTAGTAGATTCCCCGAACTTTGAACATTAGTGTCCAAGGATCCTCAGTACTGACAATATCAGGTAATCTTAGGATTCTAATGGACATTATGCCAAAAATTGTCAGTTTTTTGACAACTGTTTGAAAGTTTGTAGAGGAGAAGTTGGTCAGTATTTTATCACTTTGGGGCCAATTACCTTGAAGAGAATATCAGTTTGACCGATTCGGTCTATGTAAATATAGACATTGCTCAAGTCCACAGTCGGTCACAACAAATTTTGTCGATACTGCTACGTTCAGTGGTGGCGGGGTGGTCGGCAGTACACAACAATAAGAAGTGTCCAAGGATCCTTCAACTTTGGGACGGATTTCGTAGTTTTGAACCACGGTCAGATGACGTGGGGGCACCTGAGCTAGCATCCCCCTCTCCGCATCACAACAGATCAGCAGGAAGATGGATTTAACATGCAACAGAGCCTCTTACATGACAGTTCTTCGATAGAATCGGGGTCCAAACGGAGAATATACGACTAACGTGCCGAGACCTCACCACCAGGCCATCACGGTTCTCTTTCTGGTCTCACAGAATATGATTTAAAATCCAGAGCAAGATTAGCAGCTTAATTATATACTATGTTATTCAAAACTGACGTACAGTATTCGGGCTTTGACGTACAGTACAGTACAGTCTTTTACTAAATATAACTACTATAACTAACTATAGATGAAAATGATTTATTTTTTAATGTATTTTGAATCATTTGATATTAAATGAGTCATTTAATATTATATTTGTGGTAATTATTATTATGTTTGCATATATTATTATTATTGTAGGGTAAGTACATGTTCCGTTTTTATTATTAAGTTGTAGACTTTAATTTGTAGACCCTTTTTTCTAGCACATTACATCAACGTCACTGGTGGAAATACAGCACCTTGAAAAATTGGAAGTGGTCCGAACCCTATCTGCCTACACTTGCTACATAACATATGTGAAGATTATAAAATATGTTATGCTATGACACGAAATTATCATGGGAAGAAGAACTAAGAAAATAAAAAAAAGCAGATATTTAGTACGGAATTCCTAAACATTTAACGTCTCATATATTGGTATTTTCAGACGTTTTTAATTCGCACTTTATTGTCTTCTTTCAAAGAAGAAAAATTATAAGAATGGAATTTATGAACGCAAGGGAAGAAATGTAATGCAACCTGAAAAACCGAAATTTAGAATGCAATTTTTTTAATCAAAACTAGTTTGAATTTTCAACAGTGACATCCAAAATATAGCACTACACTTCGAAAAAAATATTAAAAATTTTTTTGAATACTATTCTAAGCTAGAACAATCCTCTAATCCCTTTCTTCCAGCATAAATGTCCTGGAGAAAAGGGACTTCTTTCCTGCCAAAGAAACCGACTTTCAGAATCTTTCATTAAAAGAGAAACACCCCAAAAGACAAATGCAGAATAGCGCGTAGAAGAGCAGTTGAAAACGAATTTGGAAAAAGATATGAGCAATTTCGTTGCCCCGGAGAGTTGGGCAGGGAAAGAAATAAGTGAATCGAACCAGAAGAAAAACGTGTCGGGCATTTTCAGCTTCGGAAAACGGCATCTAGGTCAAATTTTAACAAATGTCTCTGACAATATAACAGGCGGAAATGCCTTCTATTTTTGCAACTTTTGTGGTCAGTTTATTTTTTTAAATCAATTTTTATGATACAAAACTCGTTCTATTTTCGTTCCAAATTGAGATGATAGAGATGAAAGGAAATGATGGAAATTAGCCTTATAAAAAGTTAGTTAAAATATAAACTAATTAAATAACCTAATTTTTTATTCAAAGTTATTATAATTACAAAAATTTAAATGAGAATATTTATTTGCCACATAAAATGATAAATGTATTGGAAAGAGAATCAACCCGAAAAACACGTGAAAGGCAAAAACAATCAGCTTTTCTCATTTCAGATGTTTTTAAGAGATTATTATCATGTCAGAACATGATGGTTTTGGGATGAGGTTTTTGGCAGTCAAAAAAAACTGCGTGGGAAACGAATGAAAATTTTGTTACCTGGACGAGCATCTCAAATTATCAGCTTTGAAAACGTGTTGCCATTTCATTTACAAAAGCTCTGACTAAAAAAAGTTTATGACTAAAGCAAATAAAACCGAGAAAGTTGTCATTTTGAGCACGCGATTATAGGAAATGAAATAAATAAGAAATGTGATATATTTTTTTAAATAATAAATGCACGACAAAGTTTTTTTGATCGTTTGAAATACTAAAGTAACTAATTTGATAAAACAATTAAAATGAATAAAAATATATTTCAACTTGCACGAGCACATGGTACTTGGCCGTTCGAGAAATTATGTTCTGACATGATACATTGAAATATGCATAGTGGATTTCAATTTTTAATATTTTATATACTTTTCATTAATTAGTAGCCTGAAAGTTTGCAGCAATTAGTAGACTCCATCATCCGGATGCCTTCAAGCGTTTTTTCATAAATATTATTTCTTTTCTGGTCTATACAGATATATATAATTCTATATTTGGCACTAGAGGTAGATGTTGTATTTAATAATTTCTTAGTCTGAGTTAGTTCTAGTCCTGAACTAATGCACTAATAGTAATTCCTGTTCAGTCTAGTAATTCCCACACCATTAGTCAATTCAAAATTAGTTAACCACTCTTCTTATGAGAGGGTTGTATACTGAAAGTTTGTAAAACAATATCTCGAAAATCACAAAACGTTAATTCGTAGAAATCTCTAGAAAATGTAGAAAATTACAGCAGTGACAAATCCTAATTACTCTACTCCACTTCAGCTAATACAACAGGAAACATATTCCAAACAGGGAGGTCTCTAATACTTCAGACAGATAACAGCTTCTCGGCATTAAGCTATCACTCAAGTCTTGTCTACTGTCTCTCATCATCATGATCGATCGAGCGGTGTTATTTATACCTGACATGGCGTGAAAAATCTAGAACTTTTGCCTAGGTTCTGGAAGGTTCTAGGCTATCTTGCTTAGTAATGGTCCTAGAGCTTAGTTGATGGAATTTTCCAAAACTATCGATTCGCCATAAGGCAACTAAAGCACTTACTTTGCTGTTTTTATCTAAATTACGCCTTAATCGTGTGAGTTTCGCTCCAGAATCTGAATGTTTCAGATCTGCCTGAGATATTTTAATGCAAATATAAATATTTACAAAGTTTGCAACAATAATTTCATGTCCAATGGATACATTCTTTTTCAAATGAGTTCATGTTCATGCCATGAATTTCACTAACATCGCCGTGCCATTTTTTCTTATTATTCGAAATATTATTTTTTTTCTCTATGAAATCCAAAACTTCATTCACAGGATATTATGCATTTTAAATTCTATTGGAATTCAGACTATAATTTACTCACAAGATATGTCTAAATAATTCCTGTTTAATTTGGATCACCGGCATATAGTTTTTATTCAAAATTTAATGAATAATATTTCCTATATGAGACTGCTAGAATATTACTGTTATTCATTATTGTTAGATTAAATTAATAATAATTAATTAAAATCAGGTTAAAGGTGTTAAAGAGAAGTCATATTAATTTTCTTCAAAAGTACACAACAGGATTTTACGGCTTTAAATTTTGGATTAACCTAGTAAAATAACACAATATATATTCTATTTATTATTGGTTTGGATTCGGGAAGGATATGGGAAAAATGAACAATATTTTTAACTTTAAATAAAAGCTATTAATCTACAGGAAATAGCTAAATTAGAAATCTACGAATACTTAGAAAAATCTATAAATGATAAAATCTTGAAAGGAATATCGAATGTTAAAATAATTTAATTTGATCAAGAGATAATAAAAAAACAATTTTGGTAAAACAAAATTAACTTGAGAAAAATGTAAAGAATTCAAGTAAATTTTACCCGGACTGGAATACCTGATAAATATTTCAAATTGTTTCAATTGTTATCTATATAATACTTTTTAAGAATTTTTTTTTATAGGGACATTGAATCAAAATGCTTATAAGTGCTTTCGCATCTCTCAGAATTCGCAAACCGAAAAAAATTCTACTCTGAAAGATTAGCCTTTCTATTTTAGATGCAATTATAATGGACTGAAAAGAAATGAGAAAATCAGATTTGAATTCAATCTTTTGGATCGATTACAGTGTTAACCGATTTTTCAATGATTTAAGCCGCGCACTGAAAGAAATAATCAAATAATTCGCTAATTCGCACGTCAAATAATTCGCTAAAATTATTTGAAGTGCTACGAGTACCATTCACTATTAGGATTCTTAAAATTTATTTTTAATCATTTTGTATTGTATCAACCATTATAAAACCATCCGAAAGTACAGAAGAACATGTGTTTTTTTATTCAAAATTTCTAATACATGAAATGGGAGTTTTTCAAAATAAAGCAATATTTAAAGAATTAGTACAAGTATTAATTTAAAATCCTAACAGGTAGTTCCTTCTATAAATACATATTAAAAAGAATTTTGAGAAAAAAAATCTTTCAAATTTAAGAAAGTATGATTTTTTTGAATTTATATTTTAAAATATTTAATTTATGAATCCTAAGTTTCAGTTGTTTATATTATCTATCTATCTATCTATCTATCTATCTATCTATCTATCTATCTATGTGTGTGTGTGTGTGTGATTGCTCTAAGATTGCATCGGAACTATTTTTTATATATAGCAAACTTTTTTCTTAAGCGATATTTTTTGTATCTTGAAACTTTGTAAAAAAATGTGCAAGACAAGATGCTTCTGACGTTAGCAACAATTTAAAGTTCTGTTGAAACGATTGAAAACAAGAAGGAAGAGAAGAAAAAGAAGAATCGGAAACGTTTTACCAAAGACATGGAAAAATGAAAAAAAAAAAAAATTTGAAAGTAGAAAATGAAAACGGTGGCAAATAAAAAACGGGAAGAAGAATAAAAGCAGCAACGAGACCGACGAGAGGAAAAATACCAGGATCAAAAATAAAAAGAAGGAAAAAAGAATGAAAAACGGATTTTATTCACGGAGCCGTTTATTTGTTGTTGGCAAGACGGAAGGAAAGAGAGTTTTGTTCCATGAGACTATTTGAATTACAAAAATTATTGCTATGGCCACACCAGCAAATAGAACGAGGCATGGCATATGATACAAGTTACAGTGTGGTTATTGAATGTGTCAGCAGTCTGTACGTTGGGAAAGATAGGAATTGTCTTTTCTCTAGTTCCCTTCATTGAAAAAGGGATAAAAATTCGAAAATAGAAATGAAATGTGACGATGTAAATTTACATCCAGTTCCATTTGATTTCTTTGTCTTTTTGAGATAAAAGCGAAGAAGAATGCATTGATTATATCGAAGCAATGAAAGTAGAAGCTATTTATCATGTAAAAAGAATTAAATGATTTTCATATAATTAAACGCAATTTATTGAATAAAATTGAATTTTCTATATTATATGAGCCAGGGATACTTATCTTTCAAATATATATTACTCATAAAGTATTACAAACGAAATTCTGAATTTATATTGAAATATATAGGTTTTTTTTGTGAAAAATATGATCAAGATGATATTTTTGAATTTTAATAAAACACCATTGGTTTTAGAATGAAAACGTGGAAAAGCATCACGGTTCAAGATCTGAATTAATTTTCAATTCCTACTATTAGACGACACTCTCCCTATATACATTTATATGTTTTGTTCATATTTCAATCGTTATTAAAATACTTGTTACTCAACCATTCAAATTATATAAAAAAATTCAAACTAGTAATGGATGACACAAAATGTCAATACAGTTTCATCAAATACTAATTAATTAATTTAATTTAATTAATATTTAACACTTTAAATAGAGAGCTAGCAATATGTAATAAAATTTAAATTAATAGGCAGTAGCTCAAATAAAGTTGTTAAGATGCAAGGATTTCAGTATTTTTCACGTGAAGTGGAAAAATGTGAATTTAATTCTTGCAAGAATCATTAATTTTGTTGATAAATTATTTATATTAACAGAAATTATTTAATAAAAAATAACTAAATCAAGAAATTTCTTTGTTGACTAAAATAGGAATTGCTTTTAAGTACAAAAATTCAATCAATTTTGATTTAATAGAGTAGGGAAGTTGTTAATTTTTTTATCAGAGCTGGGATTTATAAATAGCGATATATAATGACAAGGAAATGTGTTGCCAAGATTAATTTTACCTTGTTTAATTACAATGGGGTAACTTTGCAGAAAAAAGATCTTGTACAAAAAAAACTGTATCAACGTTTATGATTATTTAAAGCTCTATAAAGAACGTGAAAAATATGATCGATTTGCTTGTTTAGTCTTTTTAATTGGAATTGAATTTTATTTATAACAATGATTATAATCCAATTCAGAAGTAGTTGAGCTCTGGATATTGCTGTAATTACAGAATTCATCAATGCTGGAGATCCAAATTTATTTATTAATTAAACTATTTATAATTTCAACTTTTTTTTAAAAAAGAATATATTATTCAAGAATTATTTGCATATTTTATCTATTGAATAAATGCATCTGATATTTTGACTGCTGACACTGTCATGTTCCTGGTACTTATTATGCCGAAATACTAATTTTTCTCATTAAATAGAAATCAAAAATTCATCTGGGAAATATAAAATAAGGATACCAAATTTTGTTTCGTTTCACTCACCAGTGTCTTCGCTTCATATTTATGAGCAAACTAATTATTAATTTTTAATTCCCACCAAATTAGATATCATATTCTTCAGATTTCCATCATATTAGATAATAATTCCCTTGATGTTTATTTAATTTGTAGATCATCATCAAAATTCATCATAGTTCGTTAGTAATCGATATCTGATATTCTTTCTGCTTTCAACCAAAATTTACTACAAATTCCAAGTGATTCAATTTGCAAAATTATTTTTATATTTTAATGTAAAAAAAAAACAACCCTAGAAATTATTAAACAAAAGGATTTGTTAAAAACATGAGTTTTATTAATATACAGACATATATTGTTAACTATGTAATCCTTATGTAATGTTTTTTGTTATAAAATTGCACTTGTGAGTTGTGGAAACATAAAAAAATACCTCTTAAATGAGGGGCCTTTCAATGCAGAATTTTCAGGTAAAATTGACCCACATTTGGTTGACACGTGAGGAAACGAGAGAAAAATTTATAACATATTTCTAAATTATTTTTAACCCCTTCCTGGACAGTGGCATCCTTCCTATATTATTTTACAGATAACGCTGAGTCAGATTATAGACGTATATTCGACAAAAAAGTATGTTTTGTTAGTATCCAAACAAAGAATTGAACAGTTCCAGATGATGTATGCTTTGCCAGTATGGAAAATCATATATCAAAGAGGGTTCCCAACTACAGATGATATAGGAAATGTTGCAGGCAAGGACAGGAAAAGAATACGCACTACATGTGTGCAGAATGTGACACACTTTTGTATATTGTAATATAATTCTTATCTTTTCATGGCAAAAAAATCCTGAATAAATTTTATTGTATTCATGATTACATCTGGTTACACAGAAAGTATATTTTTTACCCCTGAAATTTAATCATAAATATAAAGATCATCAAAATAAAAATATATTTCCTTAAATACTATTTTTTTATTATTAACAAAACCTAAAAAAAAACCTCGAAAAAAAATTTAAAAAAAAGATCAATGGAAGGGTTAAGTGATTGATAAAAGTAATAGATAAAATATCTGTGAATCAAAAGTTGCTCTCTTATTCCTCTCACGGCATTACTTGACATGGCTCATATTATTCATATTTTTAAAAAAATTTCTTGATTTTCGATTCGATCGGCCATCAATTCTTTGACCAAAATTGCATCTCATTTCGTCAACCAACAAATATTATTTCTTAATCATAATAACTACCTATAAATAATAAAAGTTATAGGAAGTAAAGTTAAATTTAAACTGAAACAGATAATAATAAATATATGCTGAATCACTAAGCAATATATAAATTAATGCTACCTGCTCTATCATTAAGTTAGTGTAATATTATTCTGAAGAAAACGTCATTATAATTTTTTTCTACGCTCGTTTCAATTCGATAGCCACCCTTTCCATCAAAATAATTACGCATGTGGGAATTCCTGGAAATGAAAAAGCTGATATTTCTGCTATACTGGATACTACTTTCAAGTCAACACTGATTCCTCTCTCTGATTACAAGACATAGGCGTTTCATTCTAAATTGCAAACTGAATAGGACACACAAATCCATAATTAGCTCCGTACAATCAAGCCCAAAATAGATTTCTGGCCAACTTTAAACAGCAGAAAATTGAACACAATTCTAACTAGGTTGAGAATCGGGTACACTCGACTCATCCACCGAAATTTGTTGATGAGGCACCCAGCACCATTCTGCTCAGTGCGTAATAGTCTGCTCAATGTGTCCTATGTCTGTTTTACACATTCCTGAAGAATTTCCATGTTTTTCTATCCGGCGTCTTTCGTGTTTTCTGAGGTCTCACTCTGAATTGGATGAGTTTTTGTCCAAAATCCCGTATGCTGGTCTTGTTAGTTAAAAAAATATTGGTTTATATAATCATGTACAACTTTTAAATATATAATCATATATTTAACCGCACTTTTTAACACAGTACCATGCCTTACATCAATGTTTAGGTTTTTCATAACTCACAAGTTTAAAATTTTAGACATTTTGATTTTGTAATCATTTCATATCTTGATTTTATTGTAAATTCATACAAATATTTTAAATTTAAGGATGCGGTTCAGCTATGCCAAAAATGGTTTTTATGCTATAAAACAGCAAATCCAACTCAACTCCATCAAAATAACGGGAAACGATGAGTATTAGTAATAATTGTGTGGAAATAATTATACAAGCATTGATTTACCATCGTCGGTTGAATCTTTGAATAGAATGTCATCTACTACTGCAACAAAAGTGGTTTTCTCTATTCAAACCCTTTTATTTAACTGGGCAAACTACTTTCACCACAACATATGAGTTCCTCCTGTTCAAGCCAACATCTCAGATTCTATTTTTCTCGTTTTGGAGACAAGCCATTTTAGGATAAATAAATGGACGCACAAATTTGGAAAGTTAATGAATCTATTCCTAAGTATGCACTTACCCGAATAACACAAACCCAGCTAATTACAGAAAAACAATAGAATCACTTAACAATGTATTATTCAGAATGTATAGCCTGGATTAGAGAGTTACCTTTCAGCTTTTCTGAAGTGTATTCTGCATTTATAATGAAACGTAATTGATTCATATGTAAGAATCCCCCTCCCATGTTATTGAGCAGAATGGGTTTTTTTTTCAAATAATTTGTATATTTTTGCATTTCCCAACAAAATAAAAACATGTATTAAAAATTGAAACTGGCCAGGATTCTTGGAAATAAATCAGTCTCATTATAAAAACTTCTTTAAACATTTGATATTTTTGACATTTTGGAGTGAATACAGATAAAATATAAAAAATTAAGTTTTTTCTTTTAAAGTAAATTTTAAAATGTAATTTTAACTTATCATGTTTTTAAAATAGAACTTTATTAGTGTTAGTGTATATATTTAAGGTGCTTTGTTGTACTTAGAAGATAGAGTGTTTAGTTAACGCCTACAAATTTTTATAAAATCCGTCAATCTTTGTAAAATTATAATTATTGATTTTAATCATTACTATTTTAACTAGATTTTAATACTTTTCAATATAATAACTATTAAATCAATGTTTTAATAAGTAATTAGCTCTTGCTAACCACCTTATTTTCAAATATTTGTATTAATTTACGACTATGACTTCACCGAATATTGAATCTATATTTTATTTTAAATATCCTTATGATAGTCACTAGTTAAAAAAAGGAAGATGTTAATTCTAGATTAGATTAAAACATTTATTTTTTATTTTACCATTTATTTACAATGGAACAATTTTTGAAAGAAATCAGATAGAAGAAGTATTGAATTTTTCAAGTTCTCTTTCCATTTCGAGAGGAACGCATTATGTACAAGCAGCGTGGACAAGGCACGTCCGCTAACGGCGCGGCGTAAAAGCAGGAGAATGTAAAAAAGACACAAAGAGAACGAAATGAGTGATACCTGATCTTATATGTCATGAGATTCTCATAAATTCAACACGGGAATTCTCACACGTGTTGACCTTGGCAAGAGAAACGCAAGGATCCTAAAGAAGAATCTGCTTTCATCAGCGATTCTCTTTCCATTCACTCGGTACGTGGTACCGATGACGGTATATTTTTAAAAAGCTACAGGTGATTTAATTAAATAGAAAAAATGGAATGGGATCTGGAAATAAGAGAATATTTTAGGATGCCTTTGATATGGGTTGAATTAAGCTACAATTTAAGAAATTAATAAAAAATATTTATCTTTTGAAACTATCAGGGAAAATGCATTGAAAGTTATTGAAAGAATTGAAAGTTATTTAGTTATTAATGAGGCGGCTAACGAAAAGGCAGTTTTAACAATGTTATTGCTCCAAGGGAATAAAAATGTTTATTCTCCAGTAGAAAACCCCCGGAAAAAAAGAAATCATGAGCCGTAATATCCTCGGAAATAATTTTTTTGAGATTTATCAAAATCAATTCAATTGTGCAAAATACTTGTGGTAAATATAAACACGATGCATTTACATTACTTATTTTTTGAATGGTTAGCCTTCAAACGTGTGAAAATTGTTTGATTGTGACTGCTATGATTTTATGGTTTTATTGGAAAACATTATTTTTAACAGATATTTTATTAGAATAAATATTTTAAAGTTTTTCTACAATTAGAGAATCTTTTATGGTTAGAGGAATCCCTTAACCATAAATAAATCATATACTAACCATAGACTTTATGCAGTTATTGGTTAAAAAATAAAGCTAAAAGGAGAATTTTTAAAGTTTATCTGAGCATTTTTACTACAGAGACTTACGTGTTAGTTTATAGATAACCTGAAGCCATATGCGTTTTCTGCAAGAATGCATTTCTTTAACAATCAGGTGGTAAGATTCAGTTTTCCTTGCCAGAAATATTCAATAACTTTTCCATAGACCGAAGTTTGGTTTAATGTGAGAATATTTTAGAACGCGTGCACTTTCAGCATCATGTTGTCCTGTATTCTATCAGAAAGTTGCTTTTTCAGCTGCACTGAAAAACAAAATGGGGAAAAGCGCTTTTAGTTTATTATTTAACACTGAGAATACCTCGTGTTCCGGCAATGAATAGATTTTCATAGTCAATACAGAGCATTTCAGAGAAAATTCTCACATTTTAGAATGCTGGTTGTCTGATTTTAATTATTTTTGAAATATTGTTCAACATTGAAAACATGTTGCTCTATCCTATCATGTTGTAATGTTCCCTTTTTACTAACACTAAACTATCAACTGTGAAATGGGTTTTTAACAAGATTGTTAACATTTTATTGCATTAATAGAGACAAATTCAAATCTTGCGTTAATTGGTGGACATTCTTTACTGAAGAATTAAAAAAATTATGAAACTCAACTAACTAAGAGGAAAAAATAATGTGCATTTTTTTTTGCAAAAATACGAGATCTGAATCGAAAGTGAATTCTGCCAAGCATATCCTCAGCAATAAATCTTCCTCAGGTAAAATATGAAAGATTATAAAATAAAAATGCTGCTACTAAAAATTAGGTTAAGTCGCTTTATTTCAGGCAGGACATAAGAAAACTATCGAAACAAAATCTTATTCCTTATTGCAGTTCAAGACAAATATATTTTGATCGACTCAGTAAAAAATCATTATTTTCTTACAAGATTAGCCTGTATGAATGATCTTATATTAAATACTTATACTTTTATAATTGTTATCTATTTTATAACCTATGATACAGAAAATAAAGAAGAAAAAAATCAGTTAATTTTTAATTAAAAATGGGCAATAGTGGTACATTTTAGAACACGACATACATCTAACTACAATGGTTGTTCAAAAA
>JAOUZG010009851.1:0-19643 GCA_026289955.1 Argiope argentata
TGTGTGTGTGTGTGTGTGTGTGTGTGTGTGTGTGTGTGTGTGTGTGTGTTTCTAGAGTTAGAGTTAGACATCTTAATACTCTATGAAGATGACCATTGAAAATCCAGTGAAATAATCTTAGTTCATTTTCATTTATATAGCTTTTATCTCATATCATTGCCATTTATAAGAAAAAAGTTTTTTTTATATATATGTTGAATGAGTTTTTACTCTTTCTTCTTGCTAAATACGTTTATTTACCATATCCAACGTTTGAATTTCCAATGCAGTTAAAATTCATAAACACCGTACAGTTGTAATATTCTTTCTAATAATTCTGGATTATTTACATTGCCTCTATATTAAATTCATTTTATAAAAAACCAATTTAATCTGTATTACTTTGGATTCATATTATGATTTTATCTTAACTCTTTTATGTTTTAATGTATAAATACAGATTCCTCATCTGATGATGATAGTGCTGTTAATGAAGGAAGTACTCCTGAGCAAGAACATCTGCCCACCCATAATATTCACCAAGCTACCACATCTCAGTCCGATACTTCAAGTACATCATCTACCCGTGAAACTCCCTCACCTCAACAATGGTACAATGGAAGACCTAACAGAGTAGATGATTATTGGGTTCACACTAGTTGTGCTAGTCCTATGACAAACCTTGCTGATGTTATGCAGAATCTCACTCCAAGTATGACCACTGATTATTATAATATATTGCTAACTTGTACCTTCTAAATCAATCTTATATTCTTCTTTTTACTATACTAAAAAATGTACATTTAAAAATTTATTTGTATATTTATTTTATTTTTTTATTTTAGGTTTAAGTGTTCAACCAGATGTTACAAATACTTCTGCAGAAGTCACTAGATGGACTTCTGCTGATCATGTTAATCGATATAATCAAGCCCATATGACTTCAGTTCGTATCACTCACCATTCGTCCACTGGACTCAGTTATGATACCGGTCAGTTTTAACATTGTATATCTTAGAAAGTAATGACTTTTTTCTACCAAATGAAAAACAATAACTTTGTTTTATAGGTACGGGAAAATGGAAAGTTTCTGCCAAAATTCAACAGCTTTTAAATACTCTTAAGGTGTGTTTAAAGTTTGAATTTTTTAATAAATAGTTGTTAATTTTTAATAATGTTTACTTAAAAAATATTTAGCAACAAATTGTATATAAGCATATATTTATATGTATATTGTTTTGCATATTTTTATCTGTTGATTAAAGTTACAGTTATTTAAAAACTATTAGTATGTGTTCTATTCATTGTATTTTAGTTAACTGTTTGGTTGCAGCCAAGTGCTATTGAACTTCGCTTGTCGTATACCAAGAATTCTTCAGCACTCCAATGGTTAAAAAGCTTGAGTTTTTGGGCTAGAAATAATTATTTAAAAACGGAATGTTTCATATAAATAGAAATGGACCATCTTTTTAACACATTTTTCACGGTTTGTGAATTTGATGCTAGCTCCAGAAAGGAGAAATAAAAATTGTATTTATTTATTATTTATCAGCATGCTCATTTTACTTTAACTAATATGCAAAGCAAGGTAGTGCAACAGAATATTCCTAGATGATGAAATATCTTGTACATAGGGTTAAATGAGTAAAAGCTCTTAACTTTGATTTACCCAGAAAAGTAATTATGAATAAAAGTTACAGTTTAATCATCTTCAAAATTTAAAGCAAAGGGTTATTATTATCTGTTTCCTTAGGTTATATGAGTTTATTGCTGCTCATATACTTAATTTTCTTATTAAATCTGGGTTTGCCACTAATTTCAGTCGTATTCATATTTCACCATTAAAACATTTTATTATGTAGCTTGTTCTTGGAAGAAATTCTTGGAATAAAAAATATTTTTTGTTTGCCGAATTGATTAATTATATCATGACTTTTAATAAATTATCATATTAGTATGATTATTAATCAAATTTGTACTAGCTTTCTAAAATTTATTTTATATAATTAGAGCACTTCTGAAAATATTAGTGTATATATTTTTCGCTCCCATCAAATGAATATTTACATACTTGATCATTTCACATACTTTTTTTATTAGTATGTTATTCTTATGTTATCTTACATCTATTGTCTTTTGTGACTGTAGTTTCCTAATGTAGATCTTTAAATTTTTATTATTTCACTATAGAGGCCTAAGCGAAGACCTTTACCAGAATTTTATGTAGATGATGAATCTGATTTAGAAAGTGAGTGTAAATATATATATATGTATATGAAATTTTATTTTAAAAGCTTGCAATGTGTACTCATATTGTTTTATTTATCTAGCTAAGCAGTTAGATCCAAATGCCCCTAGACCAGAGGGAAATACAATGACTCCTATTACAGGCGAAGAACTATTAGTAAGTTTGTTTTGTATTTGCTCAGATTCATTCTGTCTCTTTTTAACATTGTAATTGCTTATTATTATGTATATTTAATTTAGTGGTCAATTTAAAAGAAGGAATATTTTTTATATTTATTTTCTAAAACATGTTATTATAGCTTTATGTTTTACAATTGGAAAGTTATGTGAATGACTCTAATCATTTTTTGTTTTAAGTAACATAACTCAGACATTTGAATTTACAAAAAATAGGTTCCATCTGGCCTTCCTCTTACGTGTGAAGCAGCTATAAAAAGATATGGGTCAGGAACTTTTAAAGCACCTGCTGCAACTGTTCTAGACACTACAGGGAAAATTAGCGCTCCCTTAACTTATGGTATGTGTGTTATGGATTAATTATTGTTTAAAATTTGCTTGAATGGCAGTATTTAGTTGTAATTGCATTTTCTTCGACAGGTAACTAATATTTGTTTTGTGAAATAAATCAAGATTGGTCATTTGTGATCATAATCATCAAACCAGTTGTTTTTATTAGTGTGAAATCTGTGTTCATATAATAATAATCCAATGTGGAGTTATTCAATTTCTATTCCCCCCCTTTTCTTTACAGCTGTTAGTTATGATTGTAATCTTGACTAAATCATTAATAATTTTTCTGTGCAATTTTTTTATGTCTCAATTATGGTTAAAAGTATGTTCTACAACTCTTATTTTCCATCAATAAATCTAAAGTATGTATTTTTCATAGATATTGTTTGATTAATTATATTTATAAATATTTTCTACATATATAAGCTGCCAAATGAAGTTTAAGCTTGAATGTTTGTGAGAATGAATGAGTATCTGAAATAATAAAACACTCCCTGCTTTTATTGTAATATGTATATCTGTAATTTTTCTCATTCATTAGGTAAATTACTAAGCAGATCTCAAAAAATAGGCTACAACCTGTTAAATAAAGTTGGCCAAAAAGGAGAAGTTGGAATCAAACCTGGTGATCGAGTAAGTCTTTTCTTCCTTCATCCTTTAGCTCCCTCTCTCTCCCATACCCTTTAGCATGCTAATCCTTATTAAATATAGTTTTAAGGAAAAGATATTTTAATAAGTTATAATTTTCTCTTTTTAAAAGCTAATATTATCCCTCTTAACCATGATATAATTGAGTTGCAATATAATTTATTGATGAGTTTGTCATGTAACTAGTTAATGTACCCATTGTTGCTTGGAATACAGATTTGTTCATTTATAATATTTTTAATTTAAAAAAAGTGATTTACACACTATACTTTTAGTATGTACACAATACTTCTATTATTCTATATTACTTTATTGACTACCTTTGATCTCTTCGAAATGAAGGGTAGATTTGTTTCTTTTAAGGATCTTTAAACAACTATCTTAAACGAGTGCAAAAATCCATAGAGATATGTGACAAATTTTAAAAATTAATGCTGTATTAAATCAGAGTCTGTTCTTGCCATATTTCAAAATCTTTTACATTAATTTTGAAAAAAATTAATATAGACTTAGGAAAAAATGAAATATAAAAGAATTTAGTATTACTGAAAAGGTAAAATTTTCAGTTTTAAGCTAGCGATAAAATAATTTAAAACATTTGCTTAGAAGTTAACACAGAAAGGTGGCAAAATTTCATTTAATATCTAATGAATTGTTAATAGTTAACTTTTGGATTCTGAAATATGAAGAGTATCCCCCCCAAAGAATAAATGTGCAAAATTTTTTTAAATCAGACTAATCGAAAAATGTGGTACATGTATATATACTGTCACAATTTTGTATATGAAAGTTATTTTAATAAATGTAAATAATTTTTTAGAGATTAGTTTCTTTATCAAAAGTAGTTTGAAATATTTTTCCTTCTATCCCACAGGTGGCATTGGTATACCCTAACAGCGACCCACTTTCTTTTATGTGTGCATTTTATGGGTGTGTCACTGCTGGAGTAGTACCTGTTCCTATTGAAGTACCACTTACTAGAAGGGTAAATTCATTTTTCGTTTTTCTAAGCACTGGTAAAGTCTTTTTTTTTTATTTTCTTGCAACTTATAAATAAATCATTTTGGAATTTTCAATTAGTAGTTTAAAATACATGCATGAATAGTTGTATTTTAAAATTAATTTGGAGATGTGTAAAATCTTATTAAAATTCGTTTTTGGCATTAAAAAATTTTTTTGATGGGTTTTATTCAGCAATTATATGTTTCCTAATTTATTTTTTTTTTCGTTTAGGAATAGATTCCAAGTAATTGTTGACATTAGAACTTTATGCTTTTTATTGAAAGTCCTATAAAAATTGTGTATTATATTCTTAAAGTACACATTATTATATCTATTGAAGCATTCAACTTATTGTTTGCAACATTTTATATGCAGCACATCTTCTATTAGTGAATAATCATGACAAGGGACTTTTCAAGAATTTTGATTTTTATAAATCAATAATAATAGAACAATAAAATAAGTTTAAATGATTTTTATAAGATTTAAACTAACTTTTTAGGTTAAGGTTTCATTTATTTTAAATGCATTATATTCTGACTGTACATGATCTTCTTATCTACATTCAAATAAACATTTGAATATGTTTCTTAAAATGTTTTTATTAATATTATTATTTTAATTCTTGAACTTTTTTTCTCAAATAACATGTTTAAGCGTTTTTTTTTTTAAATTTTTTTACATTGGTATGTTACATAACAATCATTTGTAAAGCATCCAACTCTATTAAGACACCAGATAATATGAGTGAGAGCATGTTTTGGGGGATAAGAATGTAAGATTTATAGAATTCCGTCCTGTTAAGCTTTTTTAGCCTACCTCTCATCCACAATAGTCACACAGTTGGGATTGTTTGTGTTTTTTTCTCTTTTTATGTTATTCGTCAGTGTTCCTGATACTTCTTTCTGTAAATTTTAGGATGCAGGTTCTCAACAGATAGGTTTTTTGTTAGGAAGTTGTGGTGTAAGTTATGCACTTACATCTGAAGCATGTTATAAAGGTCTTCCGAAAACTGCTACTGGTGATATTCATATTTTTAGGGGTAAGTTAGATTTTATGGGCATAGTAAATTACAAATTGATATATATTAATATCATTGCTCAGTATTTATTCTAGTACTGGAATTTAAAAAAATTCTTATAAAATATTTTAATGTGTATGTTATTTCTGAAACTATTATTCAGTGAAATAAATGTGTAAGTAAAGTAATTCTACAGGATGAATAAATGGGTGTATTGTACTTAGAGTGGAATGAAAAGCACAATGAACTTTGAAATAGATAGGTTACATTTGCTGTGCTGAAAAGCAGAAAAAACATGTAGATTTTGAGAAATAAACTGTATTAATATTTTTATATCTTCCAGGATGGCCAAAATTAAATTGGGTTGTGACAGAGCATCTCAGTAAACCCCCTAAAGATTGGACTCCACCATCTAGGCTAACTGAAGAAACACCTGCATACATAGAGGTAACGAACCTGTGTGAATTATTTTTGAAACAAACAAACAAACAAAATATGTTTTATTTTTCTAAGTTTGTGGTGTTGCCATGTTCAATGATTTTCTAGATCATCTCAGTTAAAATAATTTTACAGTATACTGTTGATAAAGATGGAGCCATGAAAGGTGTTGCAGTCACAAGAGTAGCTATGGCAAATCATTGCAGAACATTAACAGCAGCTTGCAATTATACTGAAGGTAAGTGTTGTGTTTAATTTTTATTAGTGATTTATAAATTAATTTTATCTGAAGTATATAAAAATCTGTTGTTTTTTAGGTGAAGTTATGGTGTGTGTTTTGGATTTCAAAAGAGATGTGGGACTGTGGCATAGTATTCTTACAGTAAGAGATAAAATAATATGCTCTATATTTTGTTTAAATGGTCTTAACTATTAAATAAATATGACATGGAAAATTATTATTTTGTTAGTGAGATTTAATGGTATTCATTTAAATTTTAATTGGAGTGAAAGATGCTATTAATGATTTTTAAAAAAATCACTCTTATTTGATATTTGCTTTTTAAAACCGTAAGTAATTTATAATACCATAATGGTAGGTAATTATCTTTATACATTAGGTAGAATATGTGATAATTTTATCTGATTGTAGAAAAATAAGATCAGAAAATTAAGTTACAAAAGTTATCTCTTTATATGATATAACTCTTTTGATATAAATCAAAAATTAAATTGGTCCTAAATTAGAAGATCTTGTATTATGTTTCCTAATTTTTTAGTAATATCATTCATGCTAGAATTAGAATGATCATTTCATGTTAAAATTACATTCAATTTCTAATATATTAAAAAAAACATGTATTTTTATACTTTCTAATACTTTTGATGTTGTAAATACCAACTTTCATTTTTTCCGAAATTGCAGAGTGTTCTCAATGGTATGCATGTTATATTCATTCCATATGCTTTAATGAAAGTGAATCCTGCATCTTGGTTAATAATGATTACTAAATTCAAAGGTATGTATTGATTTTTTTATATTTTTTTGTCAAAAGATTTTGAGAATTTATTTTATTTTGGGATTTACTTATGTGTGTTATTTATTTTTTTAGCAAGTGTTGCAATTTGTAAATCGAGAGACCTACACTGGGGTCTGTTAGCTACAAAGGATCATAAAGACGTTAATCTTAATTCATTAAGGTTACTTCTAATAGCAGATGGATCCAATCCATGTAAGTATTACATTTTCGTGAATTAAAGGTTTTAAGATAGCTATTTGAAGAAAAAGAGAGAGAGGGTGGGGGAGAAATTTCTAATTTTCTGAACTATTTAATTCTTTTAAATTTTAGGGTCCTTATCATCATGTGATCAATTTATTAGTGTATTCCACAGTCGCGGTCTACGTCCTGATGCTGTTTGTCCTTGTGCAGCTTCTCCAGAAGGCCTTACAGTATCAATAAGAAGGTTTGATGGGTTCTGATGTATATATTCTATTTATGTTGTTGCATGCTTTTACTTTTTATGCAAAGATAGGCTTTTAATATTAAAAAGAAAGAAAAGAAAGGTCAAGGCAAAAAAGGCTTATAGTTTTTCTAAAAAAATAAAAAATAAAACATTTAGACAGCACACAGTCACTTCAGTTATTAAAACGTACTTAATAACACTAAAAATAGCCTTCAAAAATCATTATTCTTATTTTCTTTTGATTTTAATTTTTGATGAGTTTTATAGCTAAAGTATATTACTAACTGTAGGCTTTATAAATTTGAATATTTTGTTTATTTGGTTTCTACACACTTTATAACTTGATTTGTTCCATGTTTGTATTGATAGGATTTTGTAATCAATTTTTCTTGCACTTAATGAGCTATTAAATTTTTGAAATTTTCTACACTAAATGCATGATTGATGAAAATAAACAAGTTTAATATTTTAATAATCGAAATTATCAGTTACTCGCTTAATTTTATTAGATTTTATTTCTTGGGTGTCTTTCTTTAAAAAAAAACTTTTTTGTTTAAATGCTTAAGAAATTGCTCTTTTAAAGATTTCAAAAATGATGAGCCTAGAAATGTGAATGATTCTTTTTTATCAATCAATACTGTAAAGAAATATTATGTACTCATCTAGATAGTGTTTTTTTTCTTTCATTTATATTTATTATGGTTTATAATTTTTTTTTAAATTTTTGCTTTTGCATTTAAAATGTAAAAGTACTGTATCATATTCTGAAGGTAGCATATATGTTATTTTGTTCCTACATTTTAAAAAAATTCTAGCATTATATATCGTTGATTAGTATTTAGTATTAAATAAATTTGTTTTCATTCTAGACCAGGTCAAATTCTAGGACCTGTTTCTTGTGGCAGAGGTGTTCTTTCGATGTCAGCTTTAAGTTATGGTGTTATAAGAGTAGATCAGGAAAATAGTTTAACATCTCTTACTCTCCAAGATTGTGGCCAGATAATGCCTGGAGGTAGTTTTGCTGAAATATTATTTCAAATATTAGTTACATTATATCATAAATATTACATGTATAACATATTTTCTTAAAATTATTTTATATTTTTCTTTTAGCATATGCAGCAATAGTATCAGTGAATGGCCTTCCTTTTCTCTGTAAGACTGATGAAGTGGGAGAAATTTGTGTTTGCTCTTATGGAACAGCATCATCTTACTGGGGTTTGCAAGGATTGACTAATACTATATTTAAAGTAAGAATATTTAATATTAACTACTCTATTAACTTCTCTCTCTCCCAATTAAAAAAAACTTATTCTTGATCCCATTTAAATATAGATGCAGCCTTTATATCCTGATGGGACACCAGTTAACGATCAGAATTGGACACGTACTGGGTTATTAGGATTTATTGGTCCTGTAAGTATATCTGTTATCAATATGTTATTTAGTTCAAATTATTATTTTTCATAACATTTAATTAATCTGTTTATATCGATAGCTAATTAATTAATTTTATGCATTTATTTTTTTATTGCATGTGATTTAGGATTTATGAAAAATATAGCCTTCTTTGAAATTCACTTAAAATCTTACCTAATCATTAAAATTATTTGCACTTGTATATTGTGATTTTATTCAAATTAATCTGTCATCTTATACTTTGCATTTAGGGTGGTCTTGTATTTGTCTGTGGTACTCGAGATGGTCTCATGCAAGTGAGTGGACGTAAACATAACACTGATGACATTATTGCTACTGTTTTGGCTGTGGAACCAATGAAATTTATTTACCGTGGAAGGTAGTTTAGTTTATTAAAATATCTTATGTTGTCAGCTTGACTTGTAACTTCAAATTTTTTTAATATTTTCTTCTACAGCTATAATTGCCTGTTGATTTTGCTTAAAAATACTTCCATGCTTATTTGTTTTATTGAAGTTGAATCTAAATGTACAGTTTTGAATAGGTGTATGATGCTTTACTTCTGATAATATAAGCAAAATAAAGCTTTTTCCCTCTGAGACCTGTCTAAATTTTTATCATTTGATTGCAGATTTCAAAATAATAATAATAATAACACAATTTTCTATAAGAAAGAAGACATCAGATTCCAAATAAGACATTTATTTTTTGGAATTTATCCCCCTCCCCCGAAAAAATCTTTTAAATCTGAAGCTGGAGCATAATGCAATAGGTTCTTGATAATCCAGGAAATCATTGTGTAAAATTAATAAAAATCGATTTATCATCGAATTTTGCTGCTTGTTTTCTAGAAGACAATATAGCAATGATTTGCTTTCATTTTGGAGAAATCTAACTATTGAATAATGTTTATTGCATGCATAAAATTTGTCAACGTTTTAAAAAATCGATTAAAAATATTCCTTGAAAATGATATAGGATTTTTTAATTTTGAAAGCTGCATATTAAATTTTGAGAGTTTGATAGGCAGAGTTGGATAAGAGGATAGTTAGACAATTATGCATTGCATAACCTTTTAAGCAAAGACATCAACTTAACCACACAAAATATTGATGATAAAATCATACAATGCAGTACCTGGATTGTTGAAATAAACTAATTCTCTCAGAAAAA
Organism: Argiope argentata; assembly: GCA_026289955.1. NCBI lineage: Eukaryota > Metazoa > Arthropoda > Arachnida > Araneae > Araneidae > Argiope > Argiope argentata. Next base: position 9,902 of record JAOUZG010009851.1, read on the forward strand.
AGGATATTAGCTGGAATTACAGTTCTGACACTCTGCAGTACTAACACTCACTGAAGTTCATCTAATATATTTAGAACACTGAGAAAAATAAATGCATGTAGAAATTAATTTTGGAAAATCTATTCATCAGCATTGAAAGTCTGTTAAAAAGACGAATTTGCAGTCTTATTTCGAGTAATAATTTTAAATACTGCCTTTACACTCTCTGTTTAGTGTATGTAATAGTTTATATAAGTTTTCTAATTATTCTTACGTTATCTATTTCTTATTCGTTCTAAACAATTGAGTTTTAATCTTGTTCTGAATCATAAATGAAACTGTAATAAGAAAACTTATTTATATGTTTGCAGTATTTATTACAGACGAATGCAATATTATCATGTAAATTAAACCTAACTAGCTCTTACTTACCGAACTGAAACCTTTTGTAAACAAAGACTTCAACTAGAAAATAATTCACTATCTACTCGATTATGGTCATTTTTCGGCTCTCACATTCTTTGATTTTCTCACAGAAAGACTTGAAACTGTCCTTAAACGTCGAGCATATGAAGAATCTGTTAAGGAAATAACCAGAAAATGATTTAAGCTTACCCACTCAGGAAAAGCCAATAATAACTTGCTGCTGTCACAGTTAAGTTGCTATATAGCCTTCACGCCAATATTTGAAGATTTCTTATCAAATTTTGAGCAAAATCTGTTCAGAGAAAGTCTGGCTGTTTTAATGTAAATTTATGTGATAACTGCAAAATGAAGAGTTAGATTAATGAAAATCGTTACATTGGGTTAACATGTATTATCAAACTATCAAATTTGTTACAAACATGTTAACTATCAAATTTTGAGACAAATCCGGTAAGAATTTGACCATCTGATGGTTTATACTTTCAGAAGTATGTTAATGTATTAACTCAAAAATGTAATGATTATCAGATTTTTGATATGCAATTTTTTATTACAATTTTAATCCTTCGTCAAATTTTGATTCCGATTGCCTGGAAAAAAACATACCTAAAATACCAATATGATTTTTCAGATTCTATTAACTGCATGCCAGGGATTAATCGCCGAAAAATAGCCAGAGAACACATGATGGATTCTTTAGTGATACTAAATTCACGTCAAAAGTTAATATTTCGTAACTATTTTATGCCAGTAGCATAAAAGGTCTTACCCAAGTCCTCAAACTTTTGCTAAGGTGGAGGATAATACTTTTATTAGAGAGTATATTAGAAAGTTAAGGGTGAAGCAATCCTGCTGGTTTCTTTTTCAAAGTGGCCTTCAAGAACTCAATTTGTGAATTGCTTGAGGTTTTAAAAATAGCTTCTATAATTTTTTGAATAATCTGTAATTAGATTACATGTGTCATTTTTTGAACAAAAGTATTGGTCCACTTTCTTTGATACAAAAAATTAAAACAGTTAAAATTACCAATGAAAATCTTTTGTTTATTTTTGTAGGATTGCAGTATTTTCTGTAAAAGTGTTAAGAGATGAACGAATATGTGTTATAGCCGAACAAAGACCTGATTGTGCTGAAGAAGAGGTAATTTGTTTGTTCATGGCTTTTTTGTCAAAGTAAATAATTTTTGTTTTGGCATAATTTTTCCTTAATTGTAATAATTTTAATACTTTGTTTTTGGCAGAGCTTTCAATGGATGAGTCGAGTACTTCAGGCTGTTGATAGCATACATCAAGTGGGAATATATTGTTTGGCATTAGTGTCACCAAATTGCCTGCCGAAAGTGAGTAATGAATATTTTCTGATATATTTTTATTTGACAGGTTTTTAAGATATTATTTTTTTAACTTAAATATTTACCCTACATGAGAATTTATATGTTTTTATGTTATGAGTTATTTGAAAATATTTTATTGCAATTAAAGCTTTATGATAAAATCTTGATTGAAATTTGATTGTTATGTGCATAGCAAGCAGGAGAATTAGATAAAAAGAATGATACAGAGTGATATTCAACTATTTTAATTTGTGCTCATATTATTTGACTGATTTTTAAGTTTAATATTTTTTTCTAACCTGAACAATTTGATATTTCAATTCACTTATTACTGTTTGAATGAATAAGAATAGTTCTTTAAATCTAATATGGCTGATAAGAACTTACTCTCTGTTGATTGTTTCATTATCATTGGGAAGTAGATAGGTATCGAATTATTAACTGAATGGTTAATTTATAAACTTGACAAAATTCTCAACAACTAATAAATTTTATTTTTAATTAATATGTAAAATTTTAAATACTTTTTAGGCATATTATTTAGCACTTTTGAGTTGATTTCATTTATTCTATTTAAAGAATTACATGCCAGGGAGCAGGGTCCAACTTAGCCTAATTGGGGCCCAGACAAAAACTTCTTTGGTGCCCCCTCTGCTTCACTACTTTACGAACAAAGAGCATTCATTAAAGAAGGAAACATTAAATTAAATATCTATTGAGTTTGGGGGCCCAGGGCAACTGCCCTGTATGCCCTTGCCTTAGTAAAGGTCCTTCCAGGGAGGAAACTTGAAGGCTTATAGACTTTAATTACAAGAAGTGCTGTCTTTTAATTTAATTTAAGTTTTGTTGTAGTAAATTCGACCGCCATACATTTAAAAACTGTTCTGGAGAAAGTTGTCTCATTAATTTTTTTAGAACAATTTGTTTTAAAAATTAAGACATTATTAATATGTCTTATTGTTGATTTTATGTTTTATATTATATAGTCTATTTATTTCTATGAAATTCAGATCCAGTTAAGGGTACATTTAATTTGATTTATACTTACAGACTCCTCTTGGTGGGATCCACCTATCGGAAACAAAACGGAGATTTTTAGAAGGCAGTTTACATCCTGCAAATGTTCTTATGTGCCCTCACACTTGTGTAACCAACTTGCCTAAACCAAGAGAAATTCATCCCGGTAAGCGATGCATTTAAAATTGTTTTTGAATGAAATTATGAGTAAGTAAACATCTGTTTATATTAAATGTTAATATATGTGTACATTTATCTTTAGTTGCTAGAGATATTTGAGTGATGAATAGTTTTTTATATTGAATGTTGACTTGATTCAAAAATTTCATTTTTAATAATAATGTGTATTTGATTGAAAATTTACAGTGATTATGAAAATCTGCATGTATTTCTCATATTTGGTGTGTTTTTATTTATACTTCAATTTTTCTTATATTGCACTTTTTTGTGTATCTGTCACTTTTTAACTACATTTGTACTCTGGCTAGAAGTTGGTCCTGCTTCAGTCATGGTAGGAAACATGGTGCAAGGTGTACGATTGGCTTCTGCTCAAGGCCGTGATATTGGAGTCATAGATGATGATAGTGATACTGCTCGTAAATATCAATTCATCTCTGAAATTCTGAAATGGAGAGTCACAACTACTGCTGACCATGTTATTTTTACATTATTCAATTCTAAGGTAAACTCTCATTGATGGATTACTTTATTTGCCTGTCCAAAGCTATTAAATTAGTAAAGAATTCTTTTCTTCTTGTATGGTGATTTCAAGTGTCTACATCATTCTTTGATTTCTACAATCTTCTCATTTTAATTTCAGGGTGGTATAACTGGAACTTTGACTTGTTCTCAACTTCATAAAAGAGCTGAAAGAGTGGCATGTTTGTTACTGGAAAAAGGCAAACTTAATACTGGTGATCATGTGGCTCTTATTTATCCACCTGGCTTGGATTTGATTTGTGCCTTTTATGGCTGCCTTTATGTTGGTACGTCTGAATTTGATTTTAGTTTTATTTTATGCATAATAATATATGAAATCATTTTTTCTAATTTTTTTTTTTTTTAGGTGTGGTTCCAGTTACTATTCGACCACCACATCCTCAAAACTTACAAACTACTTTACCAACTGTTAGAATGATAGTTGATGTGAGCAAATCCGTTCTGATACTATCTACAGCTCCTGTGTCTAAATTATTGAAGTCCAAAGTTAGTATTTTGTTTAATTTGGCCAAAATCTTACTTTTCAAATATCCAGTATCTGTGTTTTGTAATATTGGCTTTGATGTGATTGATAAAACATTCTCATCAATTGATAAATCCATTGCTATGACAAACAGACTGAATAATATTTCTTAATAATTACATGTAGATTTATTGGTTTTAGGAAGCATCTAGTTTAAATCGGCGTATAAAATTCCAAAGAAAAAACATTTCGGATTTAAAATTCCATGAACTTTTTTTAAAATATATTTTATCTTAAAATTATTTTTTTTTGTGCCCATTGCAAAAATTTTTGAAGCTGAAAGTATTTATTTTGTTTTGTTTTATATGATTGTATGTCTTACATTTTATATACTTTGTTTATTGAAAACTAATTTAATTTTTTATGGTGTTAATGGGATTTAAATAATTCCTATATGTATTTTATTATTTAAGTGTTTTGATTTTTAAAAAAGCTAAAGTATGAACAAAATCAATATCAGATTTTTGAAAAAAATTATTTTATAACAGATGTTTTTTGATGATCATTTAAATTTTTTTAGCTTTTCCTTTTTTGTAAAGTGAACTGCAGTCATATAAATTTATATGGTTTGATTTTTTTTATATATAATGTAATTTAATCAAGTAGGAGAGTAAATATCTGAAGAAAAAAAAACATATGCAAATCAAAACAAAAATGAAAATTCGTAGAATGAAATTTGCAAAATGTTATTTGAAAAAAGAAAAATTATCTTATTAGACAGTTTTAAAAATTCAAATTCATTATCTTACCTCTATGATGAACTATGCTGGAGATGTTTGAAACACATATAGACGTTTTTAGTGGTGATTCAAGATGCATTATTTATGTCTTTAAATATATACATACCGAACAGAAACGTCTCCACGCAAACCCACAGCAAATATTCAAGAACTTTTTTAAAAAATCTTATTAAAATTGTAAATGAGAAAAGATAGTGTGTGTAACTACAAAGACAAGATGACATTATAGGAACTTCGGGCTTTTTAAAAATCATATCGATTTAATGGTAGTAGCTCATCAAATTTTATTCACACCAGTTTCAGTTGGTTTTTTCAACATAAGTTAGCGGCGAGTATCATAGATCTTGAAGCAACTCATCCATCATCCCATAGTTCAGTGTTATAGTGGTTCTACAACAAAAGGCTTACTGTCATTTGGCTTGCTTTCAGGCCTCCCCTGAGCGCCGTGTGAGACTCTATTGTCGATCGGCCACTGGGGAAGTGCCCCTGCTCTTTATGTCATTTGATTTAGAGGGAAACTGATTGTGGAACTTGTGACAAAAATATTTGTCAATGGCTACATGCATTTAATGAAACGGAAAGTGTGTTAAAATAAATGTCGCCTGGTAGGCCAAGAGTGTGTGAAGACAATGCCAATAGAATTCATATTTCATGTCAACGAAGTCTGAAAAAATCGAAATGATCAGTAGTCAGTTAAGTGTACCCAAATCAATTGTTCATTGGGTGGTTCACAAAAGGCTCCGCGTAACTATGCAAAGTGCTACTTATACATGAAATCAAACCAACAGAAAAGCAACAAAAGATTAGAGTTTACTGTTACTATGTTAGACATGGTAAATGTTAATAACGATTTTTTTTTTTTTTGAAAATGTGTTTTACTGATGATGCCGATTTTCATTTAAGTGATACTGTGAAACGACACATTTTTAGAAATTGAGGTTCGTGGCTGCCTCATGGGTTACGGAAATATCAACGTGACTCGTCGAAAGATAATGTTTCGTTCGGCTTTATGCATAACCAAGCTTTAGACCCCTTCATTTTTGTAGAAAATCCCATAAACGGAAATATCTACTGTTAAATGTTAGAGAACTATGTTTTCTCTCAGTTGGTTAATATTTAAACCGTGTCTGCTTTCAGCAAGATAGACCACCACCTCACTAGTTTTCTTGTACGGAAAGCATTATAAACACGATTTCGCATCAAGTAGGTTGGAAGTTAAGGATCCGTTTCTTCGCCGACTAGAAGCTTTGAGTTATTTCCATTAAACTTCTTCTGGGGACATGCCGAGAATCTTATTTACTTTCAGAAAATTCAGGATGTAAACCCTCTCAGGCAAAGGATAATCATTTGTATGACAAATAACATTCCAGACTTGCTAACCAAGTACATGAGATGAGGTTGAATACCATTTTAATGTATTCCTTGCCACTGACGGGCACGTTTAGAAATCTATTAAACTGCAAAAATCTTGATTAATTTAACCTTTAAATGCATACATATAGAGCATTAACCTAATTTTACGATTGAATTTTAAAAATTGCATCAAAACCCGGAGTTATTTTATGTTCATCCTGTATTAAAGCTATCAAATTTTAATATAAAATATTTCTTATTTTATGTGGAGACAAGTGGGTTCTTGATTTTTTTTTATCTTTAAATCTGCCATGCTGTTAATGAGGATGAATTACAACACTATGAATCAAATTTAAGTTTATTGAATTCTTTTTTTCACTTTTGACGAACGAAATCAATTCAGTTCTTCCTTGCGTCTTAAAAAGACAATATTAATTTCTCTTCATTCGAGTTCATAGTTACTTTAAATAACAGCAAATAAGTTGACTATTATTAGTTAATTAATGACTTTCAATAGTTTTATAAACCTGATATCAGTATCACATTTCACATACTCATCAAAAGTAACGTTTACTTTCAGGAGACTTCAGCCTTCTTTGAACATCTAAGACGATGTATAACTGAAGCTTTGACGCTGTTATTAGCAAAATACAATATTACTGTAATGGTTACAAATTAACCAGCTATAATGATAAGGCATTCAAATATTAAAAGTATAAATGATGTATTATTATGCTTAATTTATCAGAAAATAAATGGGATGCATTTTTATCATAATTTTGTGTAGAAAAACAAATTTATCGTGTTCTTAAAATGTCTGAAATGAAATAATGATTAAATATGATTCTTTGTGAAACTCAAAAGAGCATCATCATCATTAACAACAACACACGCACTCACAGGGTGGTCGGAATTTTTTTCCCCCTATATATGAAACCCTAGAGGCCGATTCGCTCTACCAATCAAACTGAAATTTCAGACATGGTTGTTTGAAGGTACACGCTGGAGATTGGGATGATTCTAAACAACGCCCAACTCATGGTTGCGGTTATAGTGAAGGACTTTCGAATCGCAACACCCACTTTTTTCTTGCGCAAATTGATCAGCTTATTATAAAATACAAATGCTGTTGGAACGATAAACGTGTGACAGAATTTGCCGGCGTGAAGCATTTGCAAAAAAGAGCATTATAAAGAACCAATGACAACACTGAGAGGAGGAGCTTTGACGCACTTTGCAAAATTCACGATGTTAGACAGTAGAAGTACCAATCGCAGAACACCACGTGCAAACCATTACTTGTGGGAAAACATTTAAAAAGCACTGCTGAAAGAGTTTCTTCATTCAGATGTTCAATTATGCCAGCAAGATGGCGCTCACAAAGAAACAACAAGGTGAATTTGATAAAGCTGTTTTATCCGAACGGGGAAAATGCTACAAAAGCAGTGCGAATTTATTGGCGAAATTTTTAACTGCTCTTTCCACGGACGGGTTTGGTATTTTCTTGTAACAATAGGTAAAGTTACAAAAATATTTCTACCATATGACTTCGTAACACAGAGAGTTGGAAATGAATTTATTGTATTGGAATCGGAAACAAGTTTTACTATCTTATATTTCGTAGGTCCTTAAGAAATCTTGAGCAAAAAAACATTTTATGAATAAATGAACAGAAAAACAACCAAGTGATTAATTGCAAAAAGATGTTTCTCATTTTGTAGGAGGTTTTTATGAATTTTATTTTGAAAATATAATGATGAGGAAGTAAAGCGAAACGAAACCTGATTATTCATTTATTAATCTTGATCTTGTGTTCAAATTCATTACATCTCAGACGATTTTGAACTGCTAATGAAAAACTGGCATCAAGTTATTTTATAAATATTGCATGGTTTTATTAGTGAGAATGTAATATTGTTTCTCGAAAAAATGATTTTCTTTTGTTTAAATATTTTCTTAACATTTGCATCATTCCTTTCAAGATGACCGATAATATTTTCGTCTAATTATGCTTTAAAATTTTAACCTATATATTGTTAATTATGCTACAAAAGATCAAAATGAATTCCTTCAAAATTTTTGCTTTCATAACAAATCACTTTATCAATAATGAAGTCATAAAAATAAATATTCTCCTCTTCAGGAAATTTGGGAAAAAAAAAAGACTAAAATTTCTGGCAAAACCTTTATGTATGTATGTGTGTGTGTGAAAATATTAAAATAGAGGAATAACTAATTCTCGTAGCTGGTAAATAGTATATGTCAAATAAAGCATCTAAATATGGAATTAAAATATTTTTGTGAAAAACAAATTTAATTTTTACTAAGATCACATATTTATACTGTGAAAGAATGAGTAAAAACTCGGTAGGAATAATAGCACTGGCGCTGTATGTAATCTAGTGTATAAACTTGGACACTCTTTGTAAAACTGAATTCTTTTTTTAAAATATTCACATGATTAAAGAAAAAAAACTGGAACCTCTTGGATAGATTAAGAAATGCAAGCTTCAGTTTTTATTTTTCAAATGATAAAACTGTAATCAATGGCATTACAAATATGTGCTAAAAATAACTAATAAATGTATTTGGTCAAGATAAAGAAATTATTAATACACTCTACAAAAAGAAAACAAACAATTATGATATGAGATTATAACATCAGTAAAAGAGTTGTGGATGAGCAACTTTCGAATTCATAAATTTCTAAAAAGGAAACAATTGCTGACCTAAGATTATATTTTATAGTAGCTCATCTGGTAATTTTGCTTACTTATTTTCTGGATATTAGTAAAATCCATATGAATAGGGAAAAAATCAGCTATCAAATAGATCAAAAGGAATTGGACAAGTAAAAAATCGACATTACCCTAGAAATAAGAGAGTTGTGTAAAGTAGTAAAAAGATTATAAGATAAGAGATAAAATGATTTATCATCAATTTCTTACAATTGTCTAATAAATGAAGTTTGTTTCCCTGAAATTAACAATAAATCTAGTAAATTAAACAAGGAGTATAAAAAATGTATTCGCAACATTTGTATATTTTATTTCTATTTTGATAGAAACTATTTAAAATAGTAATTTTTTTAAGCTCTCATTCATTTTTTAATTATTATTTTAGATTCACTTGTTTTATATTTAAATATTACGTGAATTATTTTTCAGTTATATCACATTCATTTTGTTAAGACACACTTTGTTAAATTACATTTATAGTAGTTTTCTGAAAACAAGGAGAACATGTACTTGAAGTCATTAAAGTTTGTGTTTAATGAATCAGAACATTACCTTCATGTAGTAAACATGAGCAGAATAGCAAGTTTTACGATTCTGGTTATGTATTTGATTGCTGTTGTGGCATAATTAATACTTATTAAGTAACTGCATTTTCTTTTTTTTAAATTTTTCCGCTATGATGTGTAGCAAGTACTATGTCATTCAATTCTTCATCTGCATTATTTGATTTTCTAATCTGCAAGTCTTGGTTCCTCTTTAAATTTCGTTTTTATTTTATTTCATTTATATTCGCTAAATGTTACTTTAATTTCAAATTCTTAGAAATTTGTAAAATTGATTCTTCTTTAGCTTTAAACCTTTTCTTTGTGTGTGTGTGTGTGTGTGTGTGTGTGTGTGTGTGTGTGTGTGTGTG
>JAOUZG010009854.1:0-93910 GCA_026289955.1 Argiope argentata
ATTTTTATATATAACTTGGTCTCATAATAAATTTTTCAGCAAAATATTTTTATGCTTCAAATTTCAATAGTCATATAATTCACTTATACTATTTATGTATGTCTTAAACAGTCCTATCTTTGAAGTCCGCATCTCTCTCTGATTTTCTATCAGTGCACGTAAAATTCACTTTTAAATTAAATTGAAAATGATGAAACTTCTATTAATACAACGACCTCTTTACTCAATCTAAGCATGTCTTTAAATAAAATTAAGAACTGAAAGCAGAATAATCCGACATTGAATATTTATGTTCAATACAGAAATTGAAACATTATAATTTTTTTTATAATTTATAAGATCTCAAGGAATTATTCAGCAAAAATTTCGCAGGTTAATTGAAACCTTCAGTTTTTAATTTTATTTTTAGATGTATATCTAAAATTATATCTAAATAGTATATCTAAATGCTCTCAATAATATTTTTTTTTTAGGTTTATAAATATATTTCAAAAAATTATGGTTTAAATTCCTTTGGTCTTATAGATTCATATTTAAAATATTCTTAATATTTCAACTTCTAAATAAATGAATAAGCATTTCTATCTTCTTCAAATCTGCCCGATTTATTCAGTTCTAAATATTGCAAGTTTAGAACAATCATCATTATCATAATCTAGACCAATTATTCTAGAGTAACTCTGATTGGCTTCTTTGATATCTTGATAAAGTGATCTAAAATCGCCAGTTTTTACCGTAATAGTTATATTGAAATTTTCGTAGATCGATCAGCTTTGATGATTGATTTAGTTGATTGGATTTTATTTAAGGACTTATTTAATTAAGGACTTTTGTCTCAAGAATTTATTATTATTTAAGGACTTATTGTCTCAAGAATATTTTGTTAAATATGATTCACAGAGCAGATGATGTATGTAAAAATTTAATTCATCAGCATTTTTTTCCCTAAATCTATAATTGTATATTTCACTTGGACCAATTGCGAAGAGATTATTTATATCTCTCCCGAAAAAATTAAGAAATTAGATGTTGGTCTCCGATTACAGAAGATGCCTTATAGATGTTAAGCCCTATTTGCCTTAAATAAAATTGTTTAATTGGATTAGTAATATGTGTATAGTAAAATATCATAGAAAAAAGTTTCCATCCATTTATTTCCCAAAGTTATCATGTTTCATATTTATTTCATTTTTTACAGACACGTGCCGAAAATGACATTTTCTATGTTTAATTTGGAATGATATTTGATTTATTTTTTCTCGTGAGAGAACTCGATATTGTTTTGGTAGAAAGTTTTGATGTCTCTGAAATATACGGGTAAAAATAGTTTTATATACTTTTACAAATTTTGCATTGTTAATTATTACGTATGCTTGTTTGAAAGAAGATGCGTTTTTATTTCGCATGATTCATTAAAATGCGGAGAAAAATTACAATCACAAAGGTGAATTCTTTGATTTGCACAAAATATCTTCTTCACATTGCTTTTTGTTCTTCGTTTCTTTGAAATGACGTCATTTTAAAAGTTCGTTTAAGATTTCTTGCTTTTAAATAATTAATTTCGCTCTCAGAAGATTATCGTTTGGTGCTTTTCTAAAAATTCTTTTTCAGTTTTAACTGTCGCACTTTTGTAATATATTTTTACTTTGTATTTTTATTTACTTTAGTTCTTTAATTGAATTATTAAATTTGATATGCAAACGATTTTCACTTGCATTTATTGTTTAAAAAATATCACATTTCCTATTTAATTCATTTCATATAATCACGTGATGAAAATTGTATTTTTCTGTTTTAATTTTGGTAGTAATTAACTTTTTTTAAAATCAGAACTTCTGAAAATATGATGGCAACATTTTATTAAAAGCTGATTTTTTTTGAGATCCTCCACAAGATAAAATTTTATTATTATTTTTTTTGCGAAATAAATTGTTGAAAAAAACGATTAAATTAAATGTTTAAAAATTCATTAAAAATAGAGTTTTAATTCGTAGGTCAAAACATTAGTATCATTGAAAAGCTAATTTTTTGCGCTTTAACTTGATGTAAAAATCAATTTTGCGCTGTAATATTTTCGGAAGTTATAGCGAAAAAACGTTAAAATTTGGTTTATTTTTTTAATTAATTAAAATTTTAATTAGAAATTCAAAAAAAAGGCCTCCGAGGTGCACATTCCCGGCACCCAAGGTATACATATACCAAATTTGGTAACTGTAGGTCGAACGGTCTGGCCTGTACAACGCCAACAGACAGACAGACAGACACACACACACACATTGTGCTTTATTATAAGTAAAGATTATTACTGTTGTCATGTCACATCAAGTAGAAAGCCGCTCAATTAAATTTAATACATTGAATGTGAGTATTATTGGTCATGTACCTAGTTCTCTAGATTAAATATGTACTTCTCCATGACACATGCTCTAGCAGTCCACTATAAAAACAAATGCAAAAGTACATTTCCAGCATGCTGTGTGTTAATATGTGTATAAAATTGTTTAAGTGCCTTTTTGTATTGTGAGATGTACTGTCTGTACATGACAAGATCTCTTCCAGACAAATGTCTATGTTTACGGCCGGCGTTATAGAAGCAGGTGTCGATAGGGAAGATCCATTTAGAATGGGTAGAATCAAATTGAAGTCTAGGGGGTTATTCTTTATCTTGGCTAAAAAATGAAGTGATAAAAAAAAATTGTTGCTTGTTTGTCCTCTCGCTTTAGTTGCAGTTGCACATATCTGAAAAATTTTATCTTAATTTTGTTTATCTATATAAATGTTATCTATGGTACTAATTACAGATTAAATAATTCATATGATTAATAATTTAAGTTGCAGAAAGTGAAATGAAAAAACAATATATTCTAATATTTTTTTATTTATACCTCAATATGCTTTTATAGCCTTTATTTACTTAATAAAGGATATTCATTTATTAACTTTTATTTAAATTTATAAACTGAAATTTAATAAAATAATTATCCTAAATTAGAACTTAATTTTTTAACATAAATAAAATTACCTCTTGGATTAATTGATATATGGAACTTGAAAATAAAGAAATCCTTTTCAAGATCATATTTTTAAAACAATAAACAATTGAAACTTTTAAAGCAAATTATTCTCAGCTGTTTGTATTAGAAAAAGTAAATTGATTACTGATTTTGAACTCTTCATTTGAAAAGTGTATTGGAAAATTTATTAAAAAAAAGTTATTGCAGAAAACTTTGAATTTTATTATTTTTTAAAGAAGTATATTTTACAATTCAATACTTTATTTTTATTGAAATTATTAAATAATTTCTTTAAATCTACAGGCATAATTCTACAGTATAATTCCTATAATAAATCTCCTCTCAATTATTTTAGATAAATAGATGAGAAAAATCATGGCTTTAAGCTTTTGCTCTTAGTATTAAATAATAATTATGAGAAACTGTATTTATAGTTTCAAAAGTAAAAAGAATTACTTTGAAATTAAAAATACCTATTCTATTATGCTATATGAAAATATTTAGAGATTAGAATGTTTTAATTTCTTTTTTGGAATTTAATAAATGTATACAATTGTTAAGAAATAGTTCTATTAAAATTTTTATTGTGAAATATTATTCAATTATATAATGGCATGAAAAAAAATTATATTATTGTTAGTGCATTACATTTTTTCCCAAAAAAATAGACATTTATTCAGGCTTGTGTTCTTGCCTCCCTGTTATTTTAATAGCTTTCCTTCTTAGATAGGATTACAAGAATCTAAAAATTTATGCATGTTAATGTGAGTTAGAAAGATTAAAATATTTAACGACATTTCTTCTACTCGGGTGTACTGATTACAATAGTAAAATGGAGACAGATAAGTGCTTTTAAATGACATTGATGGGCTTCCAATAGAAAGGTGTGGGGCATTGGTGTAAAAATGAATGCAGGAATTTATGGATCCTTTATTTCTACAAGCTCATGACGGCTGATATATATTGAAAAGAAAAGCTCATTTATCATTCTATTATTTGACAATTTTTGAAAAAAAGTTTTCTTTCAAAAATTACATTTCTTTTTACAAGCCAGACAAAATGAATAAATGGTCATCTGGAATACAAAAACGAACTTTTATAATGCTTTTCGTGGAATAATGTAAAGCTATGTTGGGCTTTTTTAGTTCAGTTCGAGGACATCTGACATGCACCTGAAGAAACATTTGAATTATTTTCAAATTTAGAACACTTTTACATATAAATGCGGAATTAATTGTGTCGTAGAAAGCTTGAACATATTGAAAATAAGTTTGATTTTTAAAAAACTAAAAATTGATAACATGGTAATTGTTAATTTTGAGTTTCAGGAAATAGTATATATATCAAAATAATAAAAAAAATTTAAAAATTTAGAGAGGTTTAAAGCATATTTAACAACATATATTTTACTTTGTAACAATAAAAGCAATCTTTCGTAAAAAATATGAAATAATTATGATTATTATGTTATTCTTTTTATGTTGAATTAAACGGATCACTTCATGTTTACCCTGGAGAATTTGATCTTAATTAGTTCCAGAAATTTAAAACAAATAAAATGAAAATTAATTTTTTGTCATGCAGAATTCTACTTAATTTTTTTTTGGTTTCTTCTGCAGACGTTAGAATACAAATAATTATTCAGTTTTTCTATTTGATTTGCACTGTTCTTTCTGAACTTATGACAGGAATAATAGATATTTTCAAAATTCCAAGTACTCAAATAATTTTCAGCCCAGTGAATTACTTTTTGAATTTGTTTTTGAAATTTAAATGCAGTATATCAAATACCGGCAATTTGGCGCTAAACACGCCAACATAAGAAACTTGAATAAATTTCTACCTCTGCAAAATGGACTCTTCCTACAGTAACCTATTTTTATAATGCCCGCTGTTAACATAGACGTTTGTCTGGAAGGGATCTTGTCATGGACAGACAGTACAATGCTTATTATGGTATTTGTTATTAATTTTTACTCTATAATACTGTGCATGCCTGGAAAAGCCATTGTGTTGCCATCACAATGACAAAAGTCGAATTAAAATATCAAGTATTGTATTGAAGTTTTATCACTTCTGCATAAACTCCAAATTCAAATTTAGACAACATAGTACTATAAATAAAATATCATAAAGCTTCTAATAATCAAATAAGTTATGCAGATCAAAATTTTAATTTTCAAAATGTTTTTGAAGAAACTATTAATAGACATTACATTAAGTTACATAAAATTTTTATTTAAAAATTTTAGCTGGAAATTATTTTTGGTGAGCTATTTTTGTGGGAAATTATTCCTGGTGAACTTTTTTAATTTCATTTTAATATAAAACTCCAATGGTTTTTTCATGTGTTCTGTTAGTTTTCTGTTGACTCTAAATCTTTTCTTTTTTTTATCTGCAAAACAGAAAGTTTTCATCGTTTTTTAAAATTCAATTTACCTTTTTTAATTTTATTTGCATCTAGCTGAGTGTGGTGAACAGTTGGTACAATCAGATTTTTTTTTTTTTGATATAAATGATATTTATGGTTTCTTCAACAAAATACTTTAAACTTCATAGCAATTTTAGTAATTGTATACCTATTCTTCACCTTGAATACAGGATTTTTTATTATGAAGCTAAATCAAAATAAGATAAAAATCATAATTACTTGCATTATATCTAATTTTATATCGCTTTAAGTGATGCTGCAGTTTTACTTTATTATCCTTCTTATACTTTTCTTCCCAACATTTATTTGGTACTAGCCGCCTTTGGCGACCAGTCGGTTCGCCAGTATTAATGCTCGCTAAAAATTTCATATAATAATTTATGTAGCTCACCAAATATATATTCACCAAAATATGTTTATACCAAACAAATTTTGATAATTAAATAATTCATTTATAGTATTATTTAGTATAATTTTCTTCAGATGTTCTGTTCATTGTACTACTCATCTTTCTATTTCTATCCGAGCAGTGATTGTCCCGGAATTGATATTTTACTTAAATGGTGGAGGGAAAGGTCTAAAATTCTACGTTTTTATAGAATAATGAGATTCAAATTTTCATAAATGTAAACACACTAAACAAATAAAGACACAATTGATTTTCAAGAGATGCGAAAGTTTAAAAACAGCTTGGAAAATGCCGCGCACAGGGGAAATAATGTTGACACACACACACCCTTCTTTTCTTTATTTTTCTATTCCTTTTTTCTTCACTACTTTTCTTTCTACAAACCCTTTTTGGCCTCTGTTATTCTTTTTTTTTTTCTTTATTTATTACTTTATTTTGTGCAGACATACATTAAATATCCATACAGACTAATAATAAAAGCAACTATTTTCTTTCTTTTTTAAACATCCCGTTATCTATCAATGAAAACCAACTGACTTCGCGCATTTCTTTCTAAACAAATGATAATTTAGTACTTCCTGCTATCTTACTCAGTTGGTGTGGGGGGGGGAGAAGGAAATGAAGATTTTTGGCGGGAAAGTAAGAAAAATGTCGTTTTAACTATTTGCCTCGCATTTTTTTTCATTTTTTCTCCATAAGAACCATCCTCGTGTCTTAACGAAAATATTAAAATAAAAATTAGCCGAATCGGTCGAGCCGTTCTCTAGTTTTGCGTTTAGCAACGCATTTCGAGTTCCATTTATATATTTTATTGATAATGCAATTGATATATTATGTGACCGCATCCAATAGCCTGTTAGGTGTATTGAAAAATACTGATAAAAATAGATATATAAGCTGTGTAGAATGCATATAGGTGAACTATTGCTTGGATTAGTATTTTCTGTATTAATAGCAGTGACAATTTTCTGTATAAATTGATTATTTTTATAGTACCCTGTACAGTAATCATAGTTAATGTTGAAATATTTTTTTAATGAATTCACAATCGTCTGGTGTTTCTCAATCCTGTAGTTGCTAAATTGTGGAGATTTAATATTTATTTTTATTGGCATAGATTTATTCCATCTAATTTTTAATGTATATTTTAGATGTTCCACAGTTGCCATCTTTAATCCCAGAAGAAAAGGAGGATGAAGAGGAAGAAGAAACAGCAACAACAAGCCAAGAGAAAAAATCTTCTCCTGTTCGTCACCCATCTGGGCCACGTATTCCCAATCCATATGAAACAGAAGATTCGAGCACTATGCTCCCTATCTTTATTGCCATCGGTGCCTTTCTACCACTGCTCTTCTGTCTATGCAGACTGTGAGATAGGTGTGTTTAGAATGATGTTATGCAGAGGGGTTAATTTCTTATTGACAGAATAGGGCTCATCAGTATTTTTGTGCCATTACCTCAACTAAGCACTTTGAAAAGTGTGGCAACATTCTATTTCATGTTCAAGATAAGTGATGTTAAACACTCAGCAAACTTGGCGGGGGGACCCTATTATGAGATAGGAAGTTATATTTATGAAATACTGTTTTAAATCACATAGTTTCAACTTATTTAATGATTGTATAATTTTTTAATTTTTTTTTATTAATATGGTTAGATTTCGTTTTATTTTTAATAGATTTGTGCTAAAAGTTTAGAGATTTTAATTTAGTTATTTGTTGTAGCAGAATTATTCTTGACTCTGTTATTTTATGAATCATTATAAATTTTTAATTTTGGAGAAAAACTGCGGTTAAGTAGAAAATGGAAATTCTTAGCATGAGAACTTAGATTATCAAGATTGCTTTGGGAAAAAAAAAAAAAAAAGAAATATTAACATTTACAACCCTTCTGAGTAAAAACACCCAAAGACAGCCTCTTTAAAACCTTCAAGTTGTGATATTTTAACACAATTTGTAAGTATACAAATTGCAAACAGCATTGTTTTTGTCATCATTCATTTAATAAGTTTTAAGTAAATTTAGTTTTTTTCTGTAAAAAATAACTTTTTATTCAGTTATCCAGGTTTTCTTGTGTGTGTGGGGTGGGTGGGGTAACTGGTTATTCTGCATATTTTTGGAGGATTTGCATTGAACTTGTATAATTTAGATACTTAACTAATTTTTTTATTTACAATAAACAACAAGGCTATTCTTTTTTTTATTTTCTTTCAACAGATTTATAAAATTGGGATATTTATTCATAATCACTCTGTAAATATGTTCTTATTAATATTGAGTATTCTATTCAAAAATTCTAATGCTTTTTTCCCTTGTTTCTCAGCATAGATATATTGTATCAATGGTTTATATTATTTATTAAATAAATGTAAATCTCTGATTTATGAAATTAAGCAAAATTTTAAAGCATATAAGAAGTAACTGTAGTCAATATAAAGTACATACATGAGTTCATTGTCTTTTTTTAAAACTTTATAAGCACATTTCTAAATGCTTATATTAAATTTAGGAAAGGAATCAAGGGAATTAATACTTTCAACATAGTGTTTTTTTATTAATTTTTTTTCATCGTTCTATTTTTATTTTTTTAAAAAAATTGTAATAGCAAACATTTGAATATTAAATTAGCAGACAAAACAGTAATTTTCCCTCCTCTCATGTAGTCATGAATAATGTAATATAATTTTGGTGTTATTCTGTAGCAAGACCTCAGTTGACTTTCAGTTTGAATATTGGTGCTATTTTGTGTTTTAAAAAATTGTGAAGAGTTAATTGATAGTGCTACTGTGGCTGCACAGACAAAGAATCAGAGCTTGAATGCTGATATAGAAATTTGACAAATCTATAACATATTGAATTTTTTTTTAAATTAAAACTTTGGTAATGGGACAGTACCACAATTCTTTTCCTGTTTCTATTATGCATGAGATGATTGAAATTTAAATTAAGTTTTGGAAATAAAAATTATATTTTTTCCCATTTGTAAAAAAAATTGTATTTGCCATCTCATTAGTATGATTATGATTTCTAATTTATAAAACCTTAATATAGACTTGGTTCTTTCATACCTTTATTGTAAACTAGCTTTTACCCGCGACTTCGTACACGCACAAATTTTGATGTGTATATTTCAGAACTGACAGTCTAATCATAATGTTAGCAAACCATATGCATGAGACGTGAATTTTAAACATGAGTTGGGGTAACGAATGCAGATCAGAAATTTTTAATTTCAATTAATCTCGTTTATTTTTATTCAAAAGTACTTGTGAAGAAATCGAAAGATCTATTAATTAACAATGATTAATTTTAAATGTATCAAACACTACGAAAATAAACAATTGTTTGAAATAAGCGGTTGTTATATTTAACCACATTAGCATGGGGAGAAAAATTTCTTAAAAATATAAGGGCTTATTTCCATTTGCCGGGCGCAAACGAACAATCGCCGAAGAAATTTGAAAAAAATTGGTGTAATTCTAAATTATTTGCTAACGGAAATATGCCACTATAGGCATATATGAAAAATTCAGAGCAATCGCAAATAGAATTTAATTACAAAACACACAACGAAACAGCTTTGATTTACATTCATTTGCGCCAAAAAAAAAAAGAAAAAAAGTTAGTCACCAAATTTTAGCGAAATAGCCGAAGGTGGCTCGCATTGTTTTGAAAAATATCACATTTCCTATTTATTTTATTTCATATAATCACGTGCTATGCCATTTTTCTGGGTTTTATTTGGTGTAATCATTAACTAATTTTTTAAAAATCAGATCTTTTGTAAATACAATGGCAACACGTTATTAAAAGCTGATTTTTTTTGAGATGCTCGTGCAGATAAGAAAGTTTTTATTTTTCGCCTACGGATTTATATTGACGCCAAAAACTCCTCCCAAAAACGTAATGTTCTGGCATGATAAAAATTAAAATAAGTCTTGTTACCTTAAAAAATGGCATGAAATTGTCGCGAAGTATATTTGTTGCCCCAAAGGAAGTCATTTGGAACCAGTTATTATATTTGTGTATGTTTGTAAGAAGCGGAATCCGTTCCAGTTTCTGAAACCAATGAGTACAATGGCTCTGGTGGCGGAACCAATGGCACTAACTTCGCTTTGCCATTTGCGCAACACAATCCATTTGCTTCATACTATATTTCACTGCCTTACAATATGGGAAAACTGTGTTCATAGATCCAATAGCAACGCATTGGTAGGAATGATAGTTAATTGAAACATCATAGCTGAATGCCGTCCATGAAATACTGAAAGTAGCTTGAACACAACGCATTGCACGTGATTATAACATTCTAATCCTTCCAATTTCATATCGTTCTTCATGTTGCTGTGCAGTCGTCCAAGTAGAATGAAAATTAGCTTGGTTTATAGCATTTTGATTTCTACGCCTCTAATTGCTACACCCGCGTCTTATAGGTGGCATAGGTCTATGTACACACACTAAACAAATAAAGACACAAATGGTTTTCGAGAGAGGCGAAAATTTAAAAACAGCTAGGAAAATGCCACGCACAGAGGAAATAATGATGACACACACCCCTTTTTTTTCTATCCTTTTTTTCTTCATTACTTTCCTTTCTACAAACCCTTTTTTTCCCTTTGTTATTCTTTTTTTTTTCTTCTCTGCCCAGACTTTACTTTGAGCAGGCATAAATTAAATATTCATACAGACTAAGAACTAAGAAAATAAAAAGAATCGTTTCATATATAAATCTTTTCAAAAATAATCTAAACACATTAAGAGCTCTTCATGCTGTATTTATATATAAAAAAGAATGTTTATATTTAAGAACAAAAAAGCAACTTTACATCAGAACCCAATCAAGATAAACAAAAAATGAAACACTATCAAATACTGGACAAAATGATATTCACATCCATTTGGAAGAATGTTTTTAATCAGTATAATCAACTGCATAAAAACAACTATTTTCTTTCTTTTTTAAACGTCCTGTTTTCTATAAATGAAAACCAACGGACTTCGCGTATTTCTTTCTAAACAAATCATAATTTAGTACTTCCTGCTATCTTACTCAGTTGGTGTGGGGGGAAGGAAATGAAAATTTTTGGCGGGAAAGTAAGAAAAGTGTCGTTTTAACTATTTCCTTCGCAGTTTTTTTTTTTTTTTTTTCATTTTTTCTCTCCATAATAAGCATCCTCGTGTCTTAAAGAAAATATTTTTTAAAAAGTAGCCGAATCGGTCTAGCCGTTCTCTAGTTTTGTGCTTAGCAACGCATTTTACGATTCATTTATGCTTATATAGATTTTCTTGGAAAATAAAGTAAAATCAAGAATATTGAAACTTTCATTCAGTATGTGATCATATAATAAATGGCAAATTAAGAATATATATATATATATATATATATATATATATATATATATATATATATATATGTGTAACTCAAACATGTTTTTAATGCCAGCACTAGTTTGAAACTGCTGACCATAGTAACATCCAAATGAGTTTTCTTTTACTTTCTAGTAGCATTTCATATTAATATTGCTTCAGAAGTTTTGGATTTATTTTAACCTCTTTTTGGAGCAAAGTTTATTTGTTTGTTTTGCAAAAAGGATGTTAATAGATTAAATATCTGAATGGAATTAGAGTTGGTGCTTCCTTATGTTATATTTATTTGGTATTAAACATTTTTGTTTTATTTAATCTACATAAAATTGTTTGATTAGTGAAGGGGGGAGAGCTCTTTAAAAGGTAATTTTGATGAATAATTGAACTTAAAAGGGAAAAAGGACTAATTTTAAATTTAGTTACATGTGTTAGGAAAAATATCTTATGTATTTGTATTTGCTAAACGACTGCCCAGGAGATATTGAGATGCCACTTGCAGGATTGTCCTGTATTGCAAATATTTTGTATTGAACACTAGTTTCAAGAGACTCACTGAGGAAATTTTTACTGGTTAGCATAGCCAAATGAGACTTCAAGGAATTTCAGCAAATGCCTGTGGAGCTTTTATTGAGAAGCTTGAGTATAGTCATTATTACAAGACTATAACTTGAAGTATAATGGACCTATGAGTTGAGGTAAGTACATAGAGTTAGCAAAGAATTTACTGAGCCACATTCTGTATCACTACAAAATGCTATGGACGAGATTTGGCGAAGAGCAGAGGAAATAATGAACTCAGCATAGCAACTATCTTCCAGTGAAATAAAAGTAATTTTGAGATAATGAGAAATTATTGCGTCATTCTTTTAAAAAACATCACCAAGGCTGTAGCTATGTACACTACAAATTTATATAATAACAATTATTTGTCTTATTTTCACCAAATTATGCATAGTCAAAGACAAATATCTTTAGTTAACTTTCTGTTGTTGTTTTTAAACCACACATTACAAATAATTATCTTATAAATTCGTTTGAGTATTATTTTTTAAATGGGTTTATATTATTGTGAAATTATTTTTCAATAGTAATAACTTTTTTTAGAAATCAAATATCTATATTAATGGGTCAGCGTTTCTCTATTAATAGGTCAGCTGTCTTTTCTAAATATTAATGCTATTTTGTGCTATGTCAATGAAAAATTGCATTGTAGAAAGAAGAGAGGAATTATTACTGGGACTGCTTTATGTTTTGCCAATAAAGAATTGCAATGTGGAGATTTTAATGTTGGTTCAGTGATTTGAAAAATTTTGATGCATCATTTCTTTTAACAAAAAATAATCCCAATTTTAATTCTTTTAAAATCATTTATTTGCATTATTAATCCTGCAGTCTTTCAAACTGTGAAATCAGAAAATGTTGGGATATTTTTTTTTAGTTTTCTTTACTTTGATATTTTCTGTAATTTTACAACAAATTAAATTGATTTTTAAATTTGATTTATTGCTTTTGATAGGAGCTCTATCTTTTATTATGTTTGTAAATTAATAAATATCTGTTTTTGTTTTGATTATCACATTACATGTCAAGCTTTTTTAACATCCTTTTTTAGTACTATCCAATTTTAACATTATTCCAGACAGTCACCAGGAACTGCGAAGCAGTTAAACAAATATGCTATCATTAATGGTGACTCTTACAACCCAAGTAGAAAGTATAAAATCTGTTATGAGTGACTGGTTTGAATGAAAAATATGCTTAATCAGTAATTCTTATGCTGTTTGAATGGAAATTAGAGTCCAAGAGTGCTGACTGGCCTGATGCTTAATGTGTTAAAAGCTTTATTTATGTCACATACTTACCAGTTTAAAAGTTATATTATAAGTAATGTATTTAAGATATGATTTATGTATTTCATGAATATATTTATTACAATTATCTTTCATTTTTTTTTCTATTCTATATGAATATTTTATTTAGTAGTTGAATAGGCTTTAAGAATATTCACCTTTAAATTCATATTTTTCTTTCCTTCCTTTTTTTTTTTTATCAAAATGCTTTCAATTTAAAAAGATTAAAATAATTTAATTGAAGACACAAAGTAATTATTCAGTGATATATTCCTTTAAACAAAATTTAAAAAAGAAGGAAATGGGTTTATTAGATTTTTTTTTTTTTTACTTAGCAAAAAACAAAGCTTGTTATTTATTAAAAAGGTAATCACAAAGTACTGCATGAAAGTTAATTCTGCCAGTGATCTCTGCTGATATATTTACATGTTCAGTGCTGTAGAATTCCAATTATCTGGATAGTTTTGGTTTTAAAAAAAGAAATGCAGTAATAAAAGCTTTATTCTTTTTACAATCTATACACACACACACACACACACACACAATGTGTAAGTATACTGAATTTAAATAAAATTATTTATGTAGCCTTTAAATTAATAACTTTTTAGAAAATTTAATTTTTTTCTTATGAAATACTTTTATCTTTTTTGTTAACTACCCAAATATGTGGTTCCAATTTATCTGGATAACTGATTTTACTACATCTGAACTATTAGAATAAACACGATAAATTTATCAGTTTTTTTTATTGTTTAGCAGCTGTTTTATTTGAATGAGTTTAATGCTAATTAAATGAGCATTGTTAAAATTCTTCTAGTATACTGAAATAATGCACTAAAATAACTTCGGCAATGCATTAAAGGACATATATTATTACATATATGAAATATATATTTAAATATATGAAATAAATTTCCAAACATTAAAACTAAATACTGATCGCGTTGTTTCTGATTGAGGGAATTTAGTTGTTTTGATAAAAACTCAGAAGTGGCACAAAAGATGTCAATCAGAGAAAAAAAAATTAATATTATTCTTGAAATTAAGTTTAGCATGTATAAATTAAAGAAAACAATTATAAGATTTCTTTGAAAAAGTTTTAAATCATGTATGAAGATTCATTACAACTTATGTATTATTATATATAATGTATAACATTATGTTTGAACAATGCAAACTGTGTATATCCAATTTTACTTACTTGAGGAGGGAGAGGGAATCTTGACTGGGAAAAGACACACATTCAATTCCTTGCCGATTTTGATTGATCCTCTTCCCCCCTAGAAGGATGATTGAACTTCAGGTGAAGTTTCTATTGTCATTTTAAATACAAAAATATTTTTGTAAAATAGAAATCAGAATTGATGCTTTATTTGGTAATTGTATATTATTTTTTCTCTCCCCCCCTTTTAAAATAAACTCTACTTACATCTATACTAAATAGAGTTGCATACCAATAAAGAATGAGAGATGATTCACATAAATAATCATAAGTGTTTTCTCTAAGCAGACCCAACATTCTTGGAGAGGCAAGAATGCTGTAAAATGGATTCTAGGAAATTATTTTAAAGTTGCTCACTGCATAATTTTTTGACAACAAAACTAGTCTTGAAATTTTCTGATACCTCTTCATTTGATATGTGATATACAAAATAAGATACTTATTAATTAAAAACTTAATTGCAGTAATCTTTTCCATTTGTTTTATTCGTTTACATACATAGTTATTCAAAGATATTTGTAATTTTGATAAGTTTTCCCAAAATCCTCTTTTAGTGAGCTGCTTTAATTCCATTCATTACCTGTCGTAAAATATAGAATAAATATATTGTTAAAGAAGGTTAAAAAAAAATTTTTTTTAGCCATACCGAAAGGAGCTTGATTTTCAGATAGACAACGTTAAGAGCTGGCTCTCAGAATTTTAAGCATTTTCAAATGCCACTTTCCATATTCTGCTTTTTGCTTTTATTCCTTTCATCATACAGAATTGCAGTGAGTAAATATATTGTAAACAGAGATATGAAATATTTTGGCCACTAATTAAGTTAAAAATTACTTTTACATGTCAATTTCCTTTTTTACTCTAAGATATTGAAACCAAATCTGTTACAATTTCAAGTTTTGTTATTTCAGTTTTTCTTGTTTGTTACTTAATTTATTACTTTGAGATTAAATTAAAATCGGGAAAAATTATCCGATTTTGAAAATTACGGAGAAAAATGGGTTTGATGAATCTTGCAAATTATGCAGGTTAATTTAATGTTAATCTTTATATTATTGACATGTTTTATGCAATTTATACCTGAGTATTTTTATATTTACAACTGTCATTTTATAAAATAATATAAAATGGCTAGATTTTTTATACAAGCTTTTAACTTTTTTAATGAATATATTATTTTTGAATTTTCTAAAATTGCCATTTTTTCCAACTTGACATTCATACTATATCTGCATGTTGCTCTTGATAATATAATTTGGTTAGACTTAAAAATACGGCATGGTCACCTAATTTGAGATTTGAACAATAAATTGCCAAATTTTGATTGCACAACAGGGTTGTAATCTAATGTTTGGGGAAGACTTGCTGACTGTTCATGCTGTATTTTTACATTTAATCTTTAAATTTTACAGTTTGTAAAAATAATGAATTATTCATTTAGTAAACTAATTTGCATATAAATCTATTTAAGTATAGATGAATCAGAAAAAATGCTCTGATTTCAAATCTTACTTTGCAACAGGCAGTTACTATATTTAATGTAAAAGATATTTCAAGATATAATATACTCAAGTTTAGAATTATGATATCAAAAATGTTCTATATACATTCCTTTTATTATTCAATAAAAGGTTTATGATTTCTGTCAATGCTGGATTTCTCCCCTGTTTCACAGTTAGAAAAGGCTTCGACGATTCCATTGTAGAAACTCTATTCTGAGGCAAATCCAACTTTTTGTTTTATTCCTCCAATTTCTTACTGCAATTAAACCATTGATATATATATATATATTGGCAACGGAAGACTTCCCATCCAAAATTTGTTGACATGTCCTACATCTACTTGACAGCTAATGGCTGGTGTATTTTAGGGCTGATCTATTTTGAGATCTAAACTTTTTTTTGATGGCTTGCTTAATTCTCAGCAAGATCTTGTAGTATTTTCTTCGTGGGGGGGAGAGAAAAAAGAAAACCCCCATTGGTGTCATTATTTTGGCAGTGATTTTTAGACGTGGGATGCAAAAACTTATTTGCTCTACCAATAACAAAACATTTGATAAGTAGAGGTCTTTCAATGAAAAAGAAACTTGGGAACATTTCTCTGGTTTTCATAGGGCATTTTTAGAAGGAAATTGGGACATTGCCTTTCAATGCTCTCTGTGTTAACCAATTGCACTGGAAAACATTTATGAAATGTTTTACAGTGCAATTGGTTAAGTGTCTACCTTGAGGTGTATATCTTTTTAAAGAATTGAATTTAATGTACTCTGTTGAAATCAAGTAATTCATTGTACTTAATATGCTACAGTAAGCATTAGTTCATTTATAAAAAAAGTTTTTTTCTCTTCCATTGATTTATTTTTAAAAGAATGTCTTTCAAATATTTTATATCTTTCCGAGTATTTTATGTCTTTCAAAGTAAGCTGTAATAAATACCTAGAAGTTGTTTGGTGACACTTTGTGATGAAAAGTAAACTTCTTATGAAAATAATGGGTGTAATAAAAATTGTTATATGAAAAGAATCTAGTCAATTCTAATGTCAAAACTTTTTGTATGTTGAGTTCCAATAAAGTATCTTTCGGTAATTTTAGTCTGTTTTTCTTTGTCTCTTATTTTGCTGATACATACGTCACAAAACTCTTCACTGAGAAAAAAAGTGTATTTTTCTTTTTAAAAATTTTTAATGAGGCTATATTGTAATCATGATAATTCAAAAACGCAACTTAATATATAAAATTTGGTATGGTATTCTGTGTCAAATTTTGGCTTCAATAAGTTGAGAAAAAAGTGTCTAAAATAGAAATTTATTAAAATATAATTTCGAATACCTTTAACTGCATGCGTGGATTTATCTCCCCCCCCCCTCCAAAGCATCACACTATACAGTCATTAAAAATGCTAAATTCAGGACAAAGTTTAATATTTCATTGCTACTGTATGCCAATATAATACAAAACAGTCTCTGGGACAACCCTTTTTGTGGGCAACATGCGAGAAAGTTTTCAGGAGCCGACTCCGGTAGATTTATATAACATTTATAAGCTGGCATATTATCTGGAATTTTAAGGATTCATCAAATGAAAATTATTCAAAACACTCTATGTAACAAATTGATGCAACTAGATCTGTCAAATTGTTATTGCTTCTTGGGTAAAAAAATGCACATTAAAAAATAAAGTGAAGATGAAACACTACTTTTTAATTATTCCCCTACTCCTCTTTCTTCGAAACTGCCTTCTGCTTCAAATACAAAATTGTGTGTTAGATTATAATTAATCGGCAGGATAGTTTTCTGTACCAAAATTGTCAAATGAATTAAAAGAATAAAAATTGAATCCCCGGCAGGAGAGGCAAGAAAAATGAATGCGCAACAGCGCCGACCGTGACCCTCGAGAAATGAAGTCTGTTAATGAGTCCTCACTGTTGGGTTGACGCACGGAGGACTCGGGTATCGTAACTTGTGCTGTATAGCTTTATGCTTTCTCGACAGTTTGCGTTAATTCTCTAAATTATCAAATAATTGCATAAATACTAACTAAAAAAACATTATTTTGGTGTAAAAAATTGATATTTAAATAATTACAATTGCGGTCTGAGAATTTCCGATACTGAGCATCCCAAATTCTTGACAACTTTCATTATTTAAAACACATTAATCGAATTATTAAATAGGTGCATAATAATTGCTTATTAATTAATATTTGTTTGCGTAAAATAGATGCTTACATTAAATTTTCTTTGAAATGGAAACTTTTTAGTTCTCGGAACTTTTATTTTTTATTCATTCAATTATTTACGCTCTTTATAAATATTGGATTTCAAATTTTTTACTAGAGTAAAAAACATAGTAAATCTATGAACTTTACTTGTATAAAAGAATAGCATTTTTAAGTTAATAAATATGAACGAATTAAGAAACATGAACCAAATGAAGACACAGACAAATTAATAAAAATTTATTTATTTCAGCATGATAAATAGCAAGTAAAAAACAAAAAACAATACAATTATTCAGAACTCATACAAAATAGTAATACTTCTGAAATGTGATTAATAAACAATAGTTATTTTTATGTGCTGTATAAAAAATACAATTATTTAAAACACATATGCAAAATATAAATATCACTTCAAATTTGATTTCTAACAAAAATAAAAGAAAATTGTGATATTCTTAAGATGCACAGATTCTAATTTTACCAATCTTTAACAATATAAATACATTTAATTTCACAGTTACATTCAATTAAATTTTTAAAAATAATTTTCATTTTAATCCTTCAGTGCAAATTCTATTTTCCTCTCTATACTCCCCTCAAGGGCTCACCTACTATAGGTGAGTACGAGTGTCCCGATCCCGAGGTTCCCAGGGATCTTTACTCGTTTTATATTTATTCTCTCCTACGCCTTCTTCTGTCTGTTTGATCCTTCTTCCACGACGGCAAGCGAGGAAGCTCTCCATGAGAAGCTGTGGCCGTTCTGTTTGCTTCTTGCTTCTCATGGACAGCCAAAGTCCCCACGTGTTGGCCGTGCGTGGCGACCCATTAGACGGGTGATTCACTGTGGTCCCAGGTATATCAATCGACTGGTACCTAGTTACCTGAGTGGCTAGTCTGCTAGGGATCAAGTGAAGGGGCTACTCCTTGGGCTTGGAATTAAGGGTGGTCACTGTCCCCGGGGGTAACTCCGAGCGTATAGGTACCAATTAGCACTAGGGTGTATGCTGAGGCTGGAACAGGCCAGAGCCGGTAATTGCCTTCCCTTGTTGGGCTCCGTGGTGAGCGGTGCCGTCGGACCTGAATTATTTTTCATATCGTATGGGCTCCCGCAAAAACTTTCCCTTCAGTGGGCAAAAATTACCGAAATTTGTTTTTAATTGCGATACATTTGATCAATTTTTTCTAATATAACGGATATCTGATAAAGAAACGTTTCATACCATTTCCCCATTTCTTGTAGAAAAGGCACTTTCTGCGACCATCGGTGAGGTTAAATCTATTAAGAAAATGCGTTCTGGAGACTTATTAATAGAAACAGATTCCAAAAAACAATCCAACCAGTTTCTAAAAGTGAAAGCAATTGCACACTTACCTGTTAGTGCGAGTCTTCATTCGTCTCTGAACTTCTCCAAGGGTGTTATAACCTGCGGAGAACTATATAACGTTCCCCTTGAAGAGATATCGGCCGAATTGAAGAAGCAAGGTGTGACTCAAGTTCGTCAAGTAACAATCCGACGTGATGGGAATCTTCTCCCTACCAAACATTACATACTGACGTTTCACAATCCTAAGTTACCGGAATATATATATGTAGGTTATATTAAACTACCAGTCAGGCAATATATACCATATCCACTAAGATGGTCTCAGTGCCAACACTTAGGACATTCGGAAGTGAATTGCCGCGGGCCACTCACTTGCGCCCGATGTGCTGAAACAGGGCATGACAGCCAGCAGTGCACGGCACAAGAAAAGTGCGTGAACTGTAACGGAAACCATCCCTCTTATGATCGAACTTGTCCAAACTGAAAAAACAGGTCACAGCTGTAAAAATAAAGGAAAATATAACATACCCTGAAGCCTGGCGTAGAATTCTATCTCAGACACCTACACATGGTGTTAGCTATGCTTCAGTTTTACAAAAAAAAACTTGTTTGAAATTGTTTGAAACAAACAGTTAAAATTAATCCTCCTAAAAAAATCAGATTCCGATTCAGAGCAATCTACAAAAGGTGTTCCAGATATTCCTGATATAGAACCAACGACTTCAAAAAAAGCTCCAAAGAAAAAACTAAAGAACTTGCAGATATTAAAGCTCGCTAAGCATGGCATTTCGCAAGTCGAACTATCGATCTAAAGAAATCTTCCTCACGAAATTCAGACGCCCTTGGGCTGGCGACAAAAGGCATTTTTCACAAAGATTTAACTTACATTTTTGGTGACAAAATAAGTAGCCCAGATATTAAATTGCATCCCTGAGAATATGAAGAGGAACTGGAGATGATTTGCGAATCTGTGGCAACTCCAACTAATGTATTTCATTATTCTTCCAAAAAACGTTCTTAATGGGTACCTTCCTCTCTTGGAATAGTCTTGGCCTTCGGTCCAAACTCCAAGATTTCAAGTCCATTTTAAATCAATTTCCTCCCATTTGTTTTGGTGTTCAAGAAACATTCTTGGCGACTAACATATTATTAAATTGCGCGGTTACAGCTGTGTTCAGAGAGATGCAGGCACTGAATCTCATGGTTCTGGTGGTGTCTGTACTTCACTTCAAATCTTTATCCGAACACACCTCTTGTTTTACATATATTTCTTCAGGCTGTGGCTGTGCAAGTTCATATACGATCTTTAGTCACAGTTTGCTGTATTTATCATCCACCTCATGCCGTCATACGTCAACAAGATCTCGACACCTTAGTGGGCCAGATTCTCAAGTCGTTCATTATAATAGGCGATTTCAACGAGCATAGTACTTTATGGAGTTCGAATAGTTCAAACTCTCGTGGGCAGCAGATCGAACAGTTTATTGCTAATAACTGTCTCTGTCTGCTCAACAATGACGAGCAAACTTACCTCCACGCTCCCACACTTACTTTTCAATGTCTTGACTTAGCCTTATGCTCTCCTGAACTGCTTCCGATGCTGAATTTGACAGTTGGGACTGAACTTCACAACAACGATCACTTCCCCTAATAATCTCCCACGCTCATTGCAGCGGTGTGATTATTTGTCCTCCGCGTTTTCTATTCCAGCGGGCAGATTGGAATACATTTTCTCAACTTGCAATTATTAATGAGGCTATGGTCAATCATTCAGACATCTCGACTGCAGTACAAAATGTTATTGACACAATAATGAACACCGCTAACACCACCATTCCAAAAACCTCCCCACGTCTAAGAAAATTTCGTAAACCGTGGTGGAATGAAGCTTGCCGCGACAGTCATAAGAAACAAAAAAAGTTCTGGAACATATTTAGAAGGTACCCAATGACGGAAAACTTGATTGCTTTTAAAAGAGCCAAAGCGCAAGCTCGCCGCATTCGGCATCGTAGTCAGAGAGAATAATGGATTAAATTTGTTTCATCTATCACATCCTCAACTTCCAGTAAAGTTTTATGGAAAAAAGTAAAAGCCGCCAATGCAATTTATTCTGAAACTTCTTTTCCTGTTCTAAATTCTGGTAACAGAATGCATTCTAGACCATTGGATGTTACTTATATTCTTGGACAAGCGTTTGCACAAGTTTCCGCAACTGATTCTTACAATCCTGATTTTCTGGCAATTGAAAATCGTGCGGAGGGGTTGCCTTTGCGCTTTCAAGTCAGAAGTACCATTCCATACAACAGGATGTTTGAATTGGAAACGGTGCTATCTCAAATCCATGATACCAGTCCTGGTCCAGATGGAATCACATACAACATGCTTCGACATTTGAATACCATTTCTCTTTCCAACTGTTATTGCTTTTTAACAGAATATGGACTGAGCAGAAACACCCATCACAATGGCGAGAAGCTATTGTGATTCCTATATTAAAACCTGGCAAAGAACCATCTGTCCCCCTGAACTACAGGCTCATTGCTCTTACAAACTGTCTGTGTAAGACCTTCGAGTGCATGGTCAATGCTCGCCTAATTTTCGAATGAGAGAAAAAAGGATGCATCTCCCCGTTGCAGAGTGGTTTTCGTAGAGGTCGTACAACCTTCGACAATCTCGTTTTACTGGAAACCCAAATACGCAATGCTTTTGTGAGAAGAAACCACCTTGTTTTAATATTTTTTGACATTGAAAAGGCATACAACCGTTCATGGCGCTACGGCATACTTTCAACTCTTTTTACTCTAGGTTTTAGGGGTAACTTGACCGTATTTTTACGACTTTTTGACACAACGTACCTTTTGCGTTCGAATTGGTAATGTTTATTCTAATCATTTTATTCAATCTGAGGGTGTTCCGCAAGGTAGTGTCCTCAGTGTCACTCTTTTTATTGTTCATCTGAGCCAGATTTTAAATCATTTGCTTTCATCTGTTGCTGGAACACTTTATGTTGACGACCTGCAGATCTCATGCCAAGGCAGCAATATGAATTTAATTGAGCGACAATTACAAAGTGCAATGAATAAATTACTATCCTAGTGCGATAACAATGGTCACGCTATCTCCCCAGAGAAGAGTAGCTGTGTGCATTTCTGTCGCAAAAGAGGCATTCATCAGGATCCCAATATTCAAATTAAAGATACTCCGATTCCTGTAGTTAAGGAAGTACGATTCTTGGGAGTGATCTTGGAGGGAGGGGATTCGACGCTCACATTTCTTCCACATATCATACAACTTCGGAGAAAGTGTGAGAAGGCATTAAACGTGTTGAAAGTGCTCTCTCGAACATCTTGGGGCGTCGATAGAACCTCCTTCTCCGTATTTATCAGACAACAATTCTTTCCCGAATTAATTACGGGTGTATGGTGTGTGGATCCGCCCGTTTATCTGTCCTCAAACGACTGGATACTGTTCATCATTCTGCTTTGCGCATTTGCTCTGGTGCATTCCATACATCTCCAGTTGAAAGTCTCTATGTTATATGTCACCAGTTACTTCTTTCTTTAAGACGAAAGACACTGTCTGCATCTTTTTATTTTCGGACAAAATCTGTATCGAAACATCCCTTGAGCCAGGTGTGAATGCCAGTTAGTCTTCACCGACTTTATAATGCCCGTCCCTCTCACATTCTTCCATCTTGCGAGCGTGCCAAATTGCTCCTGCATGACTTGGACCTTAACACTGTTCGTGTTAAAGCAGTTGATACTTTTAGTATCCCACCCTGGGACATTCCACAGTTTTCGTACTTGAATCCTTTCATTGGATTCGAGAAACCTCAACTGCTCATGTTGTTTTCCAACAGCTTTTTCTCTACATCGCTATCGGTATTCTTCTTTTGATCCAATTTTCACGGATGGCTCGAAATCGGATGGTCAGGTCGGTTGTGGAATAATAATCCGATGCAGTTGGTCATCGTCTTCACGATGGTTGCTCTGTCTTTGCTGCAGAGTTGGTAGCAATTTTGTGTGCTCTCCAGAAAATATCACCTTCAAATCAGCGTAAATTTATTATATGCACCGATAGCATGAGTGCTTTGGAGACACTTTCACACTATCACAATCGGGTGCATCCGATTGCGATTAAAATTTTATTTACTTTACAGCTTTTAAAAAAGCGATGGGTTTCAAATAAAATTCTGTTGGGTTCCAAGCCATGTCGGCATCCTTGGAAATGAGAATGCAGACTTGACTGCAAAATCTGCATCGACCCTTTTAAGCATAGGGATTCCCTTCTGCGATTTTAAAAGGTCCATTGTTCATCGCATCTCTTCTAACTGGCAAAAGTCATGGGATCTGCAGGTCGGAAATAAATTGCATTCCGTTAGAACTGATATTGTCTTATGGCCTGTTCTCTAATTTTGTTCTCCATTCACTATTTCCATTAAACTAATATGATTTAATCTCATCACTCATGTCTTAATTTACCAAAGGATTATATTTTCTATCTTTTATAATTTTACTATGGCTCTTGCGCCAATAAACCCTACACAAGCAACCAACCAACCAGCCAAGTGATTTTAACGGTTCTTCATCTTTTAGTAGAGTATCCTGGTTTTAATCATCACCGCTTGCGTTTTTTTTAATGCTTCAACAGCAGACCTGCAAATGCTTTTGGGGGAACGTCCCCACATACACCTTTTTAATTTTTAAAGGCAATTGGTTTTTATCATTTTATTTAACACTTGCATTTAAAACAGTTTTATTCAATGGTCGAATACATTGGCTTTGCTATATTTTAATCAGTTTCTATTTAAACAGTATTTTCATAAATATGATTTTATTTTTTAACCATACGACTGGCGCATTATGGCCAAATACTGGCTCTTGCGCCATTAAAACCAACTATCCATCCCTTCTATACTATTATTGTGTAAGGTACTTCCCACCCTGCCTCCAAATTATTTTTACCAGATTCTTTTTTTTAATCAGTGAAAGAATTTTTAGAAAAAGTTCCTAGTTTTCTTTTATTCTTAGAAACAGCTATATTAGATTCATTTTTCTCTTTATAATAATTATTTAATAAGCTGTTAGCTGTTGCCCTCATAAATAAAGGTAATATGTCATGCCCATCTGCACAAACGTCTGCAAAAAGAAACCTATCTTTAATTATTAAAATATTTTCCACAAGATTAATTATCAAATTTCATTGATTAGGAACTTCAATAAATTTATTCTCATATTTTTCATGAATTAATTTGTGAACAACTAAATATGTATGGATAACAGCATAAAAAACTATTGTCCTAGGATATAATAACCCACCCTTATCTTTTATATCTATTAATTTAAAATGAGGAGGAATGGAATTTATATCTGTTATTAATTTTTGGCGACAATGGAAACATTTATTTTTTTTAAAGCCTCACGAGAACAGTCACCAGATAATTATGCTATTATGGGTAAGGTATCTTCTATGTTAGATTCTTCGACAGATAGGTCACAGAAAATTAATACTATAGGTTATTTTCCATCATCATTATTATAAAGTTGTAAAGAATCAAATGTATTAGTTGTACTATGTGAGTAAAATCTTTGTGAGAGGAAGAAAGACTTTGGCAACCAGAGCACGTGTGTTTTTGTTGCAATTTAGTGCTGTTTGTTGTACACTGTTTCTATTACGTTCCCTCCTTCGTAATCGAGAGAGTGCATTTCATCGACCATTGGATGCGGAAGCGTCATCTTTTAAATTTTGAAACGCGTGTTTGGCATAAGCAAGAAAATTGCATTCTCCGGTTTGTGGAGAATTTTTTTTAAACTAGCACCAATGTTTCTAATAATTCTGGGATCCGAAAGAATCGGGTAATAGGAGTTTCTCGACGGTCACGCACCGACCGGGGCCTCCGGGAAGAATAAATACTTCCCCTTCGACTGGCTGGGACAACACAAAAGGGGAAACGATTAAGCGATGGCTGCTTTTCACTTGAAGCTTATTGCGTACATCCATTTCTGTTCCGTTTTTCCTCTTTAAATAAACTGTGCAAAATAGCTTTAAATTTAAGAATAATTAATAGCATCGTTACACTCTCTTAGTGGATTATTTTATATAGAGCTATTAAATTTAATAATGCTTGAACAGCATAAACGCATGAAATATCAGAAATATATATTAATTGATTTTAAAGTCTGGTATTAGGCATAAAAACTAATTCTAAATAATAATTATAAGATATTATTATTTTAAAGACGATATTTTTTTCTTTAATATACCTTAATGGGTAATTTTTTAACAATCTTTGAAAGTAAAAAATTTATAAAAATCATTGAAATTTAACGTGAAATTGTCAGAGTCATGTCAGCCATCTGATTCTTTAAAATACAAATTTCCTCAAGAAGGTGTGGTTGGACTTTACTCTCTCTCAAAAAAAAAATCGTTTTATTATTTTTTTTCAATAATTTAAATTTTATTATTAATTTTAATACTTTGTTTCTATGAGTACAACTAAAATGCCCTCATGATATCCAGATTTCTTTCTTTATTTATTTTGCCTTTGCTTGACTTTGTCTTACTATTTTTGAGCATGAAATAATTATTTAAAAATATATTAATCAAAACAGATAAGAATTTTTGACCATGCTCTTTCGTTCGTTGGCATATGCCTACAATATTTATATCTGAAATTTTACTTCATATTATTTTTTTCATGCTGATTGTATATTTTCTGAGTGGGGAAGACTTTCATTGTCTGTTAAAATAAATTTAAAATTTTGGAACTTGCTACAAAAATGTTAGTGATGTCTTCATCTGAATGTGTCAGTTCTCCAAAAATTATTCTTTAGCAACAGCAACATAATTTCAAAAATCATTTTTCCCACTGATAATAATTTTATACAGTCGTTACATTGCAAATAAAGTTTTAAATATAAACTTTTCTTCATCCGTATAATTATGGAGAGCTACACTTTTCATTTCGAATTCTGATATTTGGGAGCGCTCTTTTTCTTTTTTAAAAATCACACAAAAACTTTCACATTGAAAGCATTTTCTTCACACAGTTTTAACAAGATATTAATTCTTAATTTTTTTCACCTGCGTGTAATATTTGTTCAAGAGAAACGCTTAAGTTACCACCACGCAGCTGCCTGCATCAACCATCGAAGAAAACCGATATTTGTTTAGATTTCAAGAACAATATTCACAAGAGTAGCTCTACAAATCCACATCTCTATTTTCTGTTATTTTTGTGTTTGTACATAGCATTTATTTGTGTGTTTTTCTTTTATATTATTACTTCTGTTCTCATCCTTAATTTTTCTTTTGTGTTTTTACAATACTTTTTTCAGAATTTTGTAATCTCAGACAAACTATAAGTCTGTTTATGTGAATTAGCATCAGTTTCTCTCCAATAGTTAGCTTAATTAGACAAAGCCACTTCTCATTCAAATTTCAAATAGCTCACTGTTTTCGGCTTTCTTTTATTCAATATTAAAATCCCTTATCAAATTTTCACCAATAAATGTCAGACATCGAACAACAGTCACGGGAGTGTATAGAACAGAACCGTATCTCATTATATCTTCCACTTTCATGCTCATTACACTGTTTAACTAACTAGGTGGTTATAATTGCAAGGGCGGCATGAAGCGGTGTTGTGTGTCTGTATCAACCAAATCTGCCTTCCAGGTGATCGGTTTAGTAGTTGTCAGTTAAGACTTGGCTATTAGGAGAAATTTGTAATTGATAAATAATTATATCTCTTATTGTTTTGGTTGTATGTTCGAATGAACAAAAGTCAATCGATTTTCCCAAGGGTTTTTTTAAAACAAGAAATAGAATCCTCCCCCCCCAATTCATTTTTCCGTTTTATGCTTTTTCCAGAAACAGTAGCCTGTCGTCGGAAATCTTTTCGAAAGGTTTACTATTTTTTTCTAATTTAGCGTACTTTTTTTCGATGGCTTTTTATGTTCATTATTATTTTATATTATGCTTCAACATTTGTTGATTATTTCAAGGAATTCAATAGTCAATCAAGCAGAGTTATTCAATCTCTTCAAAGCTTTTGCATTTGTTAAATCAAATATTTTTTTTAACATAAACTAGTATTTTGTCCCTTAATATTTCTGATAGTTTTGTTTATCGGAAATAAAATTTTATTTTTCCTGAACTTTAGAAGCCATCGACTTGTTTGCAATTATTTAAAAAAATAGAATATTTCCTGCGAAAAAAGTTTTTAAAAAATTGAAAGCAAGAAATTTGGAAAAAAAAATGGTTTTTTTCTGTGAAGTCACAAAATACTTTATAAGCAAACAAAATTATTCTGTTATAAGAATTACACAAATTGAATTGTATGAATCGTTAATTACACGTTTTTACACTCTGCAATGGATAAAGAAGGTCTAATGCCAAGAGACAAGAAAGGATTTTAGGTTTAATGTGCACTTCACTTTTAAATTTATAACTCGAAAAAAAAATGCTGCCAAGAAAAAATTGTTAGTCTTAATTACTCGCATGATAATCAAGTGTGATATTGTACTTCCTTTTACTCATCCAGTGGTGATGCCATAGAATTTTTATGCAATAAAGGTCCAGAAGTTTTCTCAATCAGAAACGAATGGACGCTAGGGACAATATACATCAACTGACCAAAGCTGAATACACCCCAACTTTTATTTAAAACCGGTAAGGGCGGAAATGAACACTGTTTTAGGCTCATGAAATTTATTGCTCTCTTCGTTTTCGGAGGCCCCGCAACGACCCTTCCACGACGTTGAAGTTCCTCACATCTCTGCTGTCCGCACTCCTGGGTCCGGTTCATTTCCTCGTTGAATTATCCCGCTGCTTATCGCTCCCCCTTCCGCAATCTGAGACCTCTTCGAGATTCCTGTTCTGCTGTCAATATTCTTGTGTTGGTGATCCTTATCATTTCTTCAAAAAGTTCCCATTTCCTAGCCCGTGTCGTGATATAGCTTTCCATAAATATGATTTGTGTTTTACATTATCATAACAAAATAACAGCCCCCTGCTTTAGTCTCCAGTGCTCAAATTACTTTTTGTGATTCTTCAAAAAGTGATTGGTGGTAAAAAAATGTTTCGGACAATGGATGAAAATCAAAATTTATATTGTCTTTTTCTCTTCTTTTGATTTTTCATATTTAAATTTTAGAATTATTGCAAGTTATATTTTTATAGTACTAGTTAAAACAATGAAATTTTTAGTCTTTTATGATACATATTTTCTAAAATCTTATGCATAAATTTATGTTTTTTATTTTAAATATACTTTAATGTTGTTAAGATCTGATAAAATGACTAATCCAGAGAAAACAAAAGTGATCTTCAGAATCAAAGTGCAAAAAATAAAATCGACAAAGAAGAAAATGAGTAAATAGCCCACGAACCCTCCATAATCCTTTTGATTTTGCAAATGGGCTGAAAATAGATTTAAGGTTGGCATATTTCAACAAAATTTGTCAAGAGAATGACAAAACTAATTTTTCGAAAATTCAAAATGTTGCTGGATTTCTGAAAGGGTCAGCTTTAAATCATTGTTAAATAGTTTCTTAAATATTGATAATTTTGGTGATTTATTCTGTCTCCTAACTAAGCAATTTCTTCATATGAATATTGTTAATTTTTCTGACCTTTCACAGCTTTAATTTGATTCAAAAAATGCAAAATTAATTGATTATTTTCATAAAAAATAAAATTTTGGCAGACAATTAGGCCTTAATCCACAATTGGTTTTGGAAGGTCTTACTGATGGGTTGCTAACACAGTTAAAATAACTGGCTAGCATAAAAG
This sequence comes from Argiope argentata, assembly GCA_026289955.1. Classification (NCBI taxonomy): domain Eukaryota; kingdom Metazoa; phylum Arthropoda; class Arachnida; order Araneae; family Araneidae; genus Argiope; species Argiope argentata. Next base: position 29,132 of record JAOUZG010009854.1, read on the forward strand.
GCCTTGCTACCTCTACAGAATGGTTTACAATAACAACTAAGATATTAAAAATGATAGAATCTTCAGAACCTAATCTTAACAGTCAGATCAAGAAACCGAATCATATCAAGGCAACCAGCATCTTTTTTACCTAGGCATAAATTAAATTATAGATACCACAACTCCTTTGTACCTCGAGTTCAAAATGAGTACAGACAAAATTATCGAAATTCAGTTCTAAATTTCAATAAAAATAGCCATGATTTTAATTTCCAACAAAGATTAGAATGTAGAATTTTTAATTTAAAGACATTCCAAATACTAATCATTGGACACAAGTGTGTCTTTTTCAACAACCACAAATTATAAACAATGTTCCAATAACAGCTAATTTGACTTCTCTATGTACAGAAGTCCCCTCTTGGCTGTTCTTAAAATATGACAAATTTCTCCTAGCTAGGTCCCTGCCCAGTGCGATGATAATTATTAGTGTCCGGACACATCTACACTTTATCAAGCTGTCAGGGTCATTAAATTTTAAATTTATGTTTATTTAAATTCATTCTTTAATTTGTTTTTATATATTTCCTGAATGGCAACCAAAAATATAAAAGTAGTTTCTTTGGTTGTTTTTTGTGGACTGGCAACGGGAAAAAAAAGAGGAGAGGAGAATAAAGATAGCGATGTGATTGTTGTGTGTGATTTAAAAAGGAAAGTTTTGATGTTGAAAGTTGTGAGTTGAAAGAAATGTTTAATAAAGAAGATTATTTTTTTAAAGCTTGAACTTTATTTGCCTACACGTAAGCCATGACATAAATGTGCGGAAAAATAACCCAATGGATTTCGACCGAATTTGAAGAAGTGAGCTTTGAAAGGATTTCGAGAATTTGAAGAATTCCAAGATTTCTAATATTTCGACTCTGGTGAAAAGTAAGCTATTTTTGTTATTATAGAGGTTGTTGAAAGAAAGTATATAATTTATAATATTTATTGAAGTTTATTTAGAAGAGTTGGTTTAGAAATGGCGTTTTTAGGAAGATCAAAGAAGGTAGATTTGCAGTGGTTGGCAGAGGAATTAGGAGAAACTATTACGAAATATATGAAAGTTGTTGATTTAAAAAAGATAATACTAGGAAGTACGGAGTATGAGGAGGAGTTTGTGAAAGAATTATTAGAAAGAATAGTTAATGAAAGACAGGAAGGAATTAAGCGTCAAAATGAGTTTGAATTAGAAAGGAAGAGACAAGAAAATGAGTTTGAATTGGAAAAGAAGAGACAAGAAAATGAGTTTTTATTAGAAAAGTTGAAGATAGAGGCATCGTTTGTGAATAGTGGTGTTGGAAGAGAAAAGAGCTCTCAAAATGAAAGGATGCAAGAACAAGTTGGATTGCAAAGGTTAATGCATAACTTTGATCCCAAAGAAGGTGATATAAGTTTTTATCTAATATTATTTGAAAGACAAGCAGGAAGAGTGCAGATTAAAAAGGAAAATTGGGTAACTAATCTAATTGGACTATTGCCGTTGGAAATGGCGAATTTAATTGCCCGGGAACCTGAAGAAAAGGCAAACGATTATGAGCACGTGAAGAGTATATTATTGAAAAGATTTAAATTGAGCTCGGAAGCATTTAAAATAAAATGTAAAAGTCATTGTAAATCGTCTGAAAATACTTGGCGAGATTTTGGGTTTGAGTTGGCGAATTATTTCAACGAGTGGATTATGGGTTAAAAAATTAATGATTTTGAAAGTCTGAAACAACTTGGTATTGTGGAGCAGATGAAGGAACAGGTATCGAGAGATATTCAACAACATTTTATTGATTACTGGAGTAAAATTATTACAGTTGATGCTCTTTCTGAGAAGTTAGATGAATATGAAAATGCAAGGCAATATAATAAAGCCTCTTTGTATCCATCGTATAGAAATTTCCGTCAAGAAAAACAAAGCTATTTTAATAAAAGAAATAATATCTTTGGTGAAGAATATAGACAAGAGTCGAGTAATCACAGGAGATTTGATAAGCGAAATTCTTTTAAAAACCCAGTTACGTGCTTCAACTGTGGGCGAGGAGGACATTTGGCCAGATTTTGTCGGGATAAGAAAGAAGGGAGAGGAAGGACTGAGGTTAAAGTGGCGGAAGTCAAAGTTCTTGAAGAAAAAGAGAGCGAAAGCAAAGTTGTTACTGCGAGATTCAACGGTGAGGTTGTAATAGAAAATCAGAAAGGGGTTGCTGTTCAGCCAAAGATGTCTGATCTTAAAATAGTAAAAATTTCATATGGAGGAACTGAGTACGAAGCTATTGTAGATTCAGGAGCACAAATAAGTGCGTTTAGAAGCAGTGTGGTGGGTAAAGAAGTAGATTCTAAAGGATACATATTGCTGCAACCTGCGTTTGGTACGTGTTTAAAGGCTGAACTAAAAGAAGTGGAAATTGGATTAGTGACGAATTCGTATATTACAACTGTAATTAAGACGATAGTGGCAACTCTGGATGGACTAAATGCTGACATATTATTGGATATGGAAGCGTATGAAGCATTGAAGGAACAAAAGAGAATGTACAATCCAACTGTCACAGTTGCTGTGAACTTAAGATGAGATGCTCAAAATGAAGCAGTGAATGTGAGTGTGAATAATGAAATGGAAGAAGGGGAGCCGATAATAGGGAAGTATGATGCTGAAGAGAATAACAGAAATAAAGCAGAGACCTGTAAGAATCAACAAAGGAGGTGCAATGCTCTTCAAGAAGCATGGAGATTGGTTAAGCAAAACAAAGGAGGATATGTGTTGGAGGATAGTATGCTATGCCATGAAGAGATTATGTGTGGAAATAAGGTAAGACAGCCAGTGATTCCTGAAATTAGAAAGAACAAGATACTAGAAATTGCACATGAATCAGTATTTGGAGCACATTTAGGAGCTCGGAAAACAACTCAGAGGATCAAATTCTCATTCTATTGGCCAGGTATGAGCAAGGGGATTAGAGTATATTTTAGTTACTGTCATGGTTGTCAATGCAGAAAAGTAAATCGTTCAGTTGATAAGATTCCAATAACACCTGTATGTCGTCCCGAACTACCATTCCAAGTGGTAAATGTAGATCTAATAGGTCCTGTAGAACCAATATCATCACAGGGACATAAGTATATTCTGTGTTTGATGGATCAACATTCTAGATGGCCAGAAGCAGTCCCTCTAAAATCTTTGATGGCTAAGAATACGTGTGAAGCTCTGCTGGAAATTTTCAGTAGGACCGGAATTCCTGAAGTGATTGTAATGGACAATGCAACTAATTTTACATCAAGTTTAACGCAAGAGTTTTTAAAAATTTTGGGAGCTTGTCCACCCTTTTCAACACCGTACCATCCGGAAGGAAATTGTTCAATTGAGAGATGGAATCAAACTTTTAAGAATATGCTGCATCACACTATCAGAGAGGAAGGAAGAAGGTGGCATAGACAAATACCATTTTTACTATGGGCCAAGAGAAGTTCCAAATGCAACGACAGGTGTTCCACCTTTTCTGCTGATGTATGGAAGAGAACCAAAAGGTCCGCTGTCGATATTAAAATCATCTTGGACTGGTGAGATATTATTACCTCTAAACCTGAAAGGATCAGTAGAGAATTATTTGAAGGAGTTAAGAGGAAAGTTAGAGGTAGCAACAAGAAAAGCAAAATTGACAAGTACGCTGAATATTACAATATTAGAAAGAAACCTCGAGAATTTATACCAGGAGATCAAGTGCTTGTATTAACACCGGACTCAACCAATAAACTTTATGCTAGATGGATAGGTCCTGTTGAAGTTGTGAGGAGAGTAAAACCAAATTCCTACTATTTGAGGATGCCTGAAGGGAATTTAAAATTGCTCCATGTAAACAAGACGAGGGAATACAAAGCAAGAATTCAGACTGTTGGAGTGGTTTATGATATTGATGAGGAATTCGGTGAGATATACGAAACACCAAAAACTTTCAATAGCTGAGAGAAATGATGAAGCATTAGAAAGAGTGAATGTTGAATACCTAACCGAGACACAACAAAAGTTGAAGGATTTACTATATCGATACAAAACGTTGTTTTCTGGAAGAATTAAACGAGCTGAAGTTGGGGAGCATGTGATAAAGTTAAAAGCTGGAGAGAAAACCATGAAACCCAAAAATTATAAGATACCGGAGAATTTGGAAAGAGAAGTGGATGCACAAATAGATGAATTATTAGAGTTAGGATTAATTGAACATGTAGTAAGTGAAATAGCATACCCAGTAGTATGTGTTCATAAGAAAGATGGAACCATAAGGTTATGCATAGATTTCAGAAGTTTAAATGCACTGACTGTACCTGATGCATATCCTATGCAAAATATGATGGAGTTGAATTTCTTAGTAGGGAAGAAAAGTTTTATAACGGTGCTAGATATGTTGAAGGGATATTGGGCTATACCAATGGAAGAAAGCAGCAAACATTTAACAGCTTTCCGAACTCACCGAGGTCAGTATCAATGGAATGTATTACCGTTTGGATTAAGGAACGCTGCTGCAACTTATCAAAGAGCCATGTCTAAAATGGTCCAACCTATATCTGACTTTGCTTGTGCTTACATTGCTGATTTAGCAGTATTTTCTGGTACGTGGGAGGAGCATATGAAACATTTGGAAGAAGTTTTCAAAAGATTGGAGTATTTTAATTTCTCAGTAAATTTGGACAAGTGTGATTTTTCAAGACAGAAAGTTAAATACTTGGGACATGTAGTTGGTTCAGGTAGGCACGCACCTGATGAAGAAAGAATAAAGGCGATTCAAAACTTAAAATCTCCCAAAACAAAGAAAGAACTGAGGAGTGCATTAGGATTATGCAATTTTTACAGGCAATATATTCCAAACTTTGCAAAAACTGCTTTACCATTAACAGAACTAACTAAGAAGAAAGTGCCGAATGAAATTCCATGGAGTAAAGAGGCTGAAAAAGCATTCAACGAGTTGAAGGTCGCATTGCGTGGAATTACAGAATTAAAACTTCCTGATATAGAGAAACCATACTACTTGCACACGGATGCCTCGCAGACAGCAGTGGGGTGTTGTCTAGGCCAAATGGATGAAGGAAACAATGTACATCTAATAGCTTTTGGAAGCCAGAAACTGAGTCCAACACAACAGAAGTGGTCTACAATCGAGCGAGAAGCGTATGCTATTATTTGGGCTTTGAAGAGATTTGAAACTTTACTTTGTGGAGCTAAGATCTTCTTGCTAACCGATCATAATCCGCTAGTGTTTCTTACGAGTGCTGTGCCCCAATGTCCAAGATTGCAGAGATGGGCGTTAGCCATTCAACGCCATGACATCGAGGCAAGTCACATAAAAGGGTTAAAACTAAGCACTGCAGATGCGCTATCTCGACTGTAAATAGAAGAAGACGAATTAGAACTTTATAGAGAATTTAAGAATTTTTGGAACTTTAAAATTATTTATTAGTAGGGAAAGTCTATTGATAAGTGTAAATGATGTGACCCTTATTTTTTTGCCATATTAAATCTTTGGATTTAATATGACTCTGGGGGAAAGGTGTCAGGGTCACTAAATTTTAAATTTATGTTTATTTAAATTCATTCTTTAATTTGTTTTTATATATTTCCTGTATGGCAACCAAAAATATAAAAGTAGTTTCTTTGGTTGTTTTTTGTGGATTGGCAACGGGAAAAAAAAGAGGAGAGGAGAATAAAGATGGTGACGTGATTGTTTAAAATTGTGTGTGATTTAAAAAGGAAAGTTTTGATGTTGAAAGTTGTGAGTTGAAAGAAATGTTTAATAAAGAAGATTATTTTTTTAAAGCTTGAACTTTATTTGCCTACACGTAAGCCACGACACAAGCCTAGCTAACTTGGACAAATTTTATAATCCTCAGACCAGTGTAAATATTGTTGTTGGCACAGGATCCACTCTTTCAATTACATCTGGAGATATTGTGAAAAAACTTGACAAAAAATGTAAACTCAATTAGAGTTAAGCAAGCTCATGGAACGTTCCAATTAACTCAAATGTGCGACGTATATTTAAAAATTATTAGTCAAATAAATTAAAAAAATTTATTATTGACTATACTTTACAATATATCATCTTAGGACTTCCAGATTGTAGTTTATATAAATTAGTTATAGATTGTGATTAAAATAAAATATTTAAAAATGGAAAAATTATTACCAACATTAATAATTATATATTGCATATTGTTGATAGTAATAACACTGGTGATAATAAGGTCAAGGTAGTGAATGCCTTAGAGGAAATTTTTCGATTTCTCGCCGTAAACAAAGTGTCTTAACTTGTGCTATATCTGGTCTCAGAATATTCTAATGTGTTTACCAAAAATACACTCACTTGCCAATGAATTAGAAACTTTTGAAATTTGCATTTGAATGCGTTTAGAGATGAAGTATGCAAATTTTTTGTTAAGACGTGGATTACATGTGGTTAAAATGCTAGTATAAATAAGGTGCAAGAGTCCTTTTCGTGAAGAATGTAGTAAACTGGGAAAAACAACAGATCTTTCACCACTTGAAAAATGGCTTATTGTTGGTGCCCGTTTAGCAGGTGCCTCGATTTCGAAGACGGCAGATTTCACTAGTTTCTCAAAAGTAGCCATATCAAAGGTATTCAAAAGTTCGAATCAGAACCCACAACCCTTCTCTAGAAGACGTAACTGCGGTTCTAGCACCGTTTTCCAAGAGCGTGATCGGCGTCGTCTCCGACAAATTGTACGCCAGAACAGGGACTCTACCGTAATTCCACTGACACACATCGTCAACCAAGGCTCTTCCCAACAGATTTCAGCTCGAACCATGCTTGGGGAATTACAGAGGATAGGAATGCATAGTCGAGTGCTGGTGAGAAAACCACTCATTTCTGCCCGAAATGTAAAAAAAATCGCTTGCAGTGGTATCGGGAAAGAAGACATTGGACATCTGAGGATTGGAAACGGGTAATGTGGTCGCATGAATCGCGCTACACCCTATTTTGCACTGATGGAAGATGTCGAATTTGGCGAGAACCTCACGAAGACAGGAATCCATCTTGCCCTACTCGCACTGTGCAAGGGTCTGGAGGGAGTATCAGGTTATGGAGGATGTTCTGCTGGCATGGAAGTGGTGCCCTGCTATTTATCGTGGGTAAACAAACAGCCATGCGATACCTAGGTATACTTACAGATCAAGTGCACCCTGCAATGCTGTATTTTTATCCCGATGGCGACGGATAATTCATGGACGATAATGTAACTATACATCACGCCAGAAGTGTTAATGATGAGCATAAGTCTGACTTCCAACACCTTCCCTGGCCACCGCATAGCCCGGGTCTTAACCTCATAAAAATGTGTGGGAGGTATGGCGGAAAGGCACACCCGACAGTACTCTCCTCTTCCATCTAATTTACAAGATCTAAAACTGCATAGCTTATGCATGGTATTCTCCGGATATAAAGGCTTTCCAGGAGCTTGTAAACTCGATGCCCAAACGAATCAGATAAGTTATTCGTGCAAAAGGTGGTTTGATGAACTATTGATCTTGGGATTCTAATACATTGACCAGAAAATGTAAATATGATGTTGAGAGAATAAGAATGGAGCCCCCTAGAATAAATTCATCATTTGATTTACGAGTTACACAAAATATTTATAAAATCTCTGCTACTGATTAGATTGAAATAAGTACGCAAATTAAAAATTTATTAGATACGGGGTCATCTCTCAACAATGCATTCAAAGAAAAAAATGGTCTAATTAGATAACATTTCAGAAGTGCATTAAAAGAAAAAAAACAGTTAATTAAATGACCTCTCTGCAGTTACTTCAAAGAATTCAAAACGAGCTTAATATTTGACCCATATGCAGTGCCTTAAATTTTAAGAAAAGACTAATTAGATTAGCCATCTGCAGTGCATAAAAATATGGCTTATTAGATTATTTTCCTGCATTTCCTTCAAAGAATTAAAAACAAGCTAATTATATGGGCCCTCTGGAGGGTCTTCAAAGAAATAGAAAAGATAATTAGATGAACCCTCTTCTGTTGCTTGAAAGAAAGGCTAATTAGATTACCCAACTGAAATGACTTCAAAGAAATAAAAAAGTCTTATTAGATTACGATTCTGTAGTGCATTCAAAGAAACAAAGGGCTAATTATATGAAACCTCTGCAGTGCCATAAAAAAAGCTGTAATTAGATAATCCCTCTGTAGTGGTTTCAAATTGAAAAAAAGGAGCATTAGATGACCCCTCTGCAGTACTGTTTAAGGGGGGAGGGAAAGGATAATTAGATGACCCCTCTTCGGCTCCTTCAAAGAAAAGCTAATTGGATTACCCTACGTAGTGACTTCAAAGGAAAAAAGGTCTAATTAGATTACAATTCTGCAGTGCATTCAAAGAAAGAAAAGCCTTATTAGATGGCCTCTCTGCATTTCCTTCAAAGAATTAAAAACACGCTAATTAGATGATCCCTCTGCAGGTCCTACAAAGAAGAAACAAAGGCTATTGCAACAAAGGCTACCTACAAAGAAGAAAAAAAGGCTATTTGCAATACCATTCTGCAATGCATTGGAAGAAAAAAATTATATGACCCCACTGCAGTGCCTTCAAAGGATAAAAAAGGACTAATTATATGACCCTTCTGCAATGCCGTAAAAAGCGGTTATTAGATAATCCCTTTGTAGTGACTGCAAATTGAAAAAAAGGGAGTAATTAATTGTCCTCTCTGTATTGCGATAAAAAATGTTGTTGTTGTTTCTAATGGCACTTGCCTATGGACAAGCTCGCTGCTGAACCCAGCAGCAGGTTTAAGCCGAGTGAAGCGTCTCTTGTTTCAAGTAGCGCCAACTAGGGCCAAGAGTACGACTTTTGCTACACACTCACCACATTCGCTTGCACAACCCCTTTTTACAGGGGGGCACATTCACACATCTCACAGATAGCACACAGAATAACAACCATGCCCAAACCAGGACTCGAACCCGGGACCTCCTGAACACGAGGCAGACGCGCTACCTCTGTGCCAGCAAGCCGGCTCGATAAAAAATAATAAGGGCTAATTAAATTATCCCTCTACAGAGTCTTAAAAAATTCTAATTAGATTACCTTTCTGCTGTGCATAAACAAAAAAAAAAGCTAATAATACGGCCCGTCTCCATTGTCTTAAAATACGTTAATTAAATTACCATTCTGCAGTGTTTTAAAGAGAAAAAAGAGCTAATTAGATGGCTTCTCTGCAGTGCTTTAAATTTTAAAAAGGCTAATTAGACCCCTCTGCTATTATTTTATTGCTTCAAATAAAAATAATAGCTAATTAAATGAGCCTTCAAAGAAAAAAAAAAGCACTAATTATATGACCCTTCTGCAGTGCATTCAGAGAAAACAAAGCTCCAATTAAATTAAACCCCTGCAGTGCCTTTGAAGAAAAGAAGGGCTGTATGTATTACATTTCTGCTGTGCGTTGGAAAAAAAAGTTTCATTAGATAACCTGTCTGCAATGCCTTCAAAGGAAAAAAATCTAATTAAATAATCCCTCTTTAGTGCCTTCAAAGAAAAAAGGGCGAATTATATGACCACTCTGCATCGCCATTAAAAAACGAAAATTAGATATTAAAAAAATAGCAATTAGATGACCTGCAAATATAGTAATTAGATTAGTGCCTACAAAGAAAAAGGAAATTTCTAATTAGATTACTTTTCTGCAATGCATTCAAAGAAAAAAAAAGGACTAATTTGATGACCACTCTTCACTGCCTTCAAAGCAAAGAAAGGGCTAATCAATGACCACTCTGCGTGCATTTAAAAAAAACGATCAAATTAAAAATAGGTTAATTAGATGACCCCTCTGCAATCCCTTCAAAGAAAAAAAAAGTTCGAATTAGGTTACTTTTCTTCACTTCATTCATAGAAAATAGGGCTAAATAGATTACCCATCTGCAGTGCTTTAAATACAGAAAAGAGCTAATTAAACGTCCCCTCACAAGTGTTTTCAAAATAAAAAAAGGCTTATTAGATTCCCTTTCTGCAGTGTCTTCTAATAAAAATAAGGACTAATTACATATGCCCTATTCATTGAATTCAAAGAAAAAAGGGCTAATTAGATAAACTGTCAGCAGTGCCTTCAAAGAAAAAAGTGGTCTAATTAGATAACATTTCTGAAGTGCATTCAAAGAACAAAAAGAGTTAATTAATTGAACTCTCTGAAGTTGCTTCAAAGAATTCAAAACGAGCTTACTATTTGACCCTTCTGTAGTGCCTTAAATTTTAAGAAAAGACCAATTAGATTAGATTTCTGCAGTGCATTCAAAGAAAAAAAAAGGCTTTCTAGATGGCCACTCTGCATTGCCTTCAAAGAATTAAAAACAGGCTAATTAGATGACCCCACTGAAGGGCCTTCAAAGAAATAGAAGTGATAACTAGATAAACTGCCTTTTGCTGCTTGAAAGAAAGACTAATTAGAGGGCCCCACTGAAATGATTTCAAAGAAAAAAAAAAGGGTCTAATTATATTACGATTCTGCAGTGCATTCAAAGAAAATTGGGCTAAATAGATAACCCGTCTGCAGTGCCTTAGAGACAGAATAGAGCTAATTAACCGACCCTCTCAGCAGTACTTTCAAATTAAAAAAGGCTCTTTAGATTCTCTTTCTGCAGTGCCTTCAAATAAAAATAATTATATACACCTCTGCATTGAATGTAAAGAAAAAATTGGCTTATTAGATGACATTTGAACAATGCCTTCAAAATAAAAAAATGGTCTAATTAGATAACATTTCTGAAGTGCATTGGAAGAAAAAAAAAGAGTTAATTAAATAAGCTGCCTGTAGTTACTACAAAGAATTCAAAACGAGCTTATAATATGACCCCTCTGCAGCCCCTGGAATTAAAAAAAGACTAATTAGAATAGCCTTCTGCAGTGCATCCAAAGAATTAAAAACCCGCTAATTAGATTACCTCTCTGCAGGGCCTTAAAAAAGACTATTTGGATTACCTTTACTTCTGGGCATTGGAAGGGAAGAAACAAGTCAAATTTGATGACCCCACTGCAGTGTCTTCAAAGGAAAAAAGGGTTAATTAGATGATTTCTCTACAGTGCTTTTTTTAAAAAAAGGTGCTAATCAGAAGATCTCTCTATCGCCCATTTAAATAATAAAAGGGATATTTACAGGGGCTCTCTGCAGTTCCTTCAAAGAATTAAAAAGGTTCTATTTAGAGGACCCCTCTGAAATGCCTTCAATTTGAAAGAGGCTGATTTAATGACCCATTTGCAGTGCATTCAAAGAAAATAAGGGTTATTAGATTACCTCTTTGCAGTGTCTTCAAATAAAAATAAGGGCTTGTTAGATATACCTTCGGCATTGAATTCAAAGAAAAAAATGTTTAATAAGATGACCCATCTGCAGTGCCTTCAAAGAAAAAAAATGCTAATTATATTGCCTTTCTGCAGTGCATCAAAGTAAAAAAGAGCTAATTAAAGGACCCTTCAGCAGTTCCTTCAAATTAAAAAGGCCTAATTAGATTACCTTTTTTCAGTGTATTCAAAGAAAAATAAGGACTTTTTAGATGATCTTTCAACAGTACATACAAAAAAGTATTAATTAAATGACCCACCTTCAGTGCCTGAAAAAAAAAGATTTTCCCTTTAATTAGCTCTTTTTAATTCTTTGAAAGAAGCGCAGAGAGGTCCTCCAAATAGCCCCTTATTCTTTAAATGGATGATAGAGCGGTCATCAGATTAGTATTGGAAAATAATAATCTAATTAGCCTTTTTTTAATTTGAAAGTGCGGTAGAGAGATAATCTAATGAGCGATTTTTTAAGGCACTGCAGTGGTGCCATCTAATTAGCCTTTTTATTCTTTGATTGCAGTGCTGAAAGTTTAGCTAAATAGCCGTTTCTTTGTTTTTCAAAACTGCAGATGGATAATCTAATGAAACCTTTTTTTCTTTGGAAACAGTGTTCAGGGATAATCTAATTAGCCGTTTTTTCCTTTGAAGGAACTGAAGTAGGGCCACCTAATTAGCCCTTATTTTTCTTTTAAGGCACTATAAATGGCTACTCTAATTGGACATTTTTTTCTTTAAATGCACTGTAGAAGGGTTTATAGAATTAGGTCTTTTATTTTTCAAAGGCACTATACAGGGGTACTCTAATTAGAATTTTTTTAAAAAAAATTTGAAGGCACTGTGCTGAGGGTTCATCTAATAAGCTCTTATTCTTCTATAAAGGTATTTCAGATTGGACACCTAATTGTCTGTTTTTTTACTGAAGAGGGGTCATTTAATTGCTCTTTTCTTTCTTTAAGGCACTGCAGACGGGTCATCTGGTTAGCCCAATTTTCTATGAATGAACTGCAGAAAAGTAATCTAAAAGGAACTTTTTTTTCTTTGAAGGCAGTGCAGTGGGCGATGTAATTAGTTATTTTTTTCTTTGAATGCCCTGAGAATCGTAATCTAATTACACCTTTATTTTTCTTTGAAGTCACTACAGTGGGGTCCTCCGATTAGCTTTCTTTGAAGGAACAAAGAAAGGTTCAAATAATAAGCCTTTTAAGGCTGATTCTGCTTATCTTTCTAATTAGCCTTAATTAATTACTCCTTTTGTTGAATTTGAACTCACTTCAATCATTATCTAATTACCCCTTTTGTATGGCACTTCAGAGGGGTTATATAATTAGCCCTTTTCCCATTGAAGGCATTCATGTGGGAATTAATATTGATAACTTATAAATAATCTCTAATTAACCAAGATAAATTAATTTTAATTGTTTTCGAAACTGGTGAAAATATAACTCTACATATCGATTTAATTGTTAATTCCTAATTATTGTAAAAGATGGAGACACCAATCATTTCAATTCATACGTTACCTGTTAGTGACGTCAGAGTATCTTCTTTGCTACTTAAGGAACTTCTCTCTGGAGAGTCGTCATTCGGAATGTGAAAAGGTAAGGTTCGTTTAATCTTTTTTCTCCTTTAAACGGATGCACTAGGCCTAAAATTAGGGCTATTGGTGTCCCCACCTTAAATTGAAACAATGCTCAGCTATCTTTTAAGTAAAATATTTTTCTTTCCTCTTTTGTAAATAAGTTAAATGTTGTGATTTTTTTAGTGTTAATTTGTGTTTTGGCTAAATAAATTAATTGTTTATTTAAACTTGTCGTTTTCTATTTTCAACATTAACTTAGAAACCCCTGGACACCTTTCCTACATTTGGTGGGGTCATAAAATTAAATCAAGTTTTTTTCTTCCAACACATAGAAGAAAGGCAATCCAAATAGCTTTTTTTTTCTTTAAAGGCCCTGCAGAGAGGTAACATAATTAACGTGTTTTTAATTCTTTGAAGGAAATGCAAAGAGGTCATCTAATAGGGCTTTTTTTCTTTGAATACACTGTGGAAGAACTAATTTCTTTAATTGCACTATTAACACATTGACAGACGGCAACCTACGAGACATTCAACGGCTGAGCGGCGGCACCGTAGCGGAAACTTCACGAACTCAAAAAGCCGCGTTTTTTTTATCTTTTAAGGCTATGCAGAGGGGTGATCTAATCGGCATTTTTGTTAATTTGATTGCTCTGCAGAGGGATCATTTAATTAACAATTATTCATTCGTTGAAGAAATTGCAGAGAGAAAATATAATAAGCACTTGTTTCTTTGAAGGCACTTTATAAAGTTAATCTAAAGAAGCCTTTTTAATTTGAAAGCACTGCAGAGAGGGTGTTTAATTAGTTTTTCTGTCTTTAAGGCACTGCAGACGTGCCATCCATTTAGCCCTATTGTCTTTGATGAATCTTTTTCTTCCAATGCATTGCAGGGAGGTAATGCAAATAGTCTTTTTTTCTTTAAAGATCCTGCAGAGGAGTCATCTAATTAGCGTGTTTTTAATTCTTTGAAGGAAATGCAATAAGGACTTTTTATCATTGAATGCACTGCAAAATCGTTATCTAATGAGACCTTTTTTTAAAAATTCACTACAGTGAATTAGCCTTTCTTTGAGAGAACAGAAGAGGTTTAATTTAATTATCATTTTTTTTTCTTTCACTGCACTTCAGAGGGCTAATCTAATTGATCTTTTTTTTCTCCTTAAATTTAAGGCACTGTAGAGGGGTATGTAATGTAAGAACCTCATGTAAGAAGATCTTTTTGAATTATTTTAAGTAATTGCAGGGAAGTCACCTATTTCTTTTTTCATTCAATGCACTGCAAAAATGTCATTTAATTAGGACATTTGTTTTTCTTTGAAGGTACTGTTGAGGGGTAATCCAGTTAGCCCCCCTTTTTCTTTGAATTCAATAGAGTGGGGTAATCTGATTAGCCCTTATTTTTCTTTGAAGGCACTGCAGACAGGTTAACTAATTAGTACCTGCTTTCTTTAAAGGCACTGCTGAGGAGTAACCTAATTAGATATTATTTTTATTTGAAAGCACAGTTGAGGGGTCATCTAATTAGCCTTTTTTAAATTTAAAGACACTGCAGAGGGGTCTACTAATTAGCTCTTTTTATTTCTCTAAGGTACTGCATGGTGGTAATTTAATTAGACCTTTTTGATTTCATTGAAGGCACTTTAGAGGTGTAATATGATAATTCCTTTCTTTTCTTTGAATTCACTTTAGCGCTTTTAACTTACTAGCGCTTTTTTAAGACACTGCAGAGGGCTCACCCGATTATACCTTTCTTTCTTTGAAGGCATCGTTTTTCTGCAATGTTGTCTTATAATTAACTCCTTTTTTTATTTGAATTCAATGCTGAAAGGAAATCTAAATAGCCCTTTTTTTTCTTTGAATGCTCAGCAGACGGGTCATCAGATTAACCCTTTCTTTTCTTTGAAGGCATTTCAGAGGAGTCATCTAATCAGTACTTTTTTGGCACTGCAAAGGGTTAATATAATGAGACTTTATTTAAAAATTTAAAGCATTGCAGAGAAGTATCTAATAAGCGCGTTTTTAATTCTTTGAATGAACTACAGAGAAGTCATCTGATTAGCTCTTTTTATTTCTGAAGGCCCTGTAGACAGCCCATCTAATAACCCCTTTTTTTCTTTCAATGTACTACATAAATGTTATCTAATTAGTCCTTATTTTTCTTTGAAGGCACTGCAGACGGGTCGTCTAATTAACTCTTTTTTTTCTTTCAATGCATTTCAGAAATATAATCTAATTTGCGATTTTTTTTTTTCTTTGAAGGCACTTCAGAGATATCATCCTTTTTTGAGACAAGGTCAAGGGGTCATCTAATTAGAGCCTTTAAAATTTTTTGAAGGAACTTCTGAGATTTTATATAATTTGCCCTAATTTTTGAATGCACAGAAAAGTGATCTGATTAATCTTTCTTTGCTTTGAAGGCACTGCAGAGGGTTCAACTAATTACGTCTTTATTTCTTTGAGGGGGCACTGCTGGGGCATCATCTAATTAGCCAGTATTTTTCTTTGAATGCACTGAAGAATTGTTAACTTATTATTAATTTTTTTATTGAATGCACTGCAAAGGGATCGTCTGATTAGCCTGTTCTTTTCTTTAAAGGAACTACTGAGAGATCATCTGATTAACTTTCTGTTTCTTTAAAGGCACTGCATATGGTTCATGTAATTAAACCTTTTTTTTTCTTTCAATGCACTGAAGAAATGTTATCGAATTAGCCCTTTTTTTCTTAGAAGGACCTTCAGAGAAGTCATCTAATTATTCATTTTTTTTCTAATTTGCACTACAGAGAGATAATCTAATTAGTGCTTTTTTTTTAAGAAACTGCTGTCCGGTCTTCTAATTAGTCTTTTTTTTCTTTTCAGGCGTCTAATTATCCCGGTTGGTGGCACAGGAGAGCGATAATCTAATTAGCGCTTTTTTGAGGCGCTTTGGATGGGTCATCCAATTATCCCCCCCTTCCCTTTTTTTCCTTTGAAGGCGGTGGGGTCATCTAATTTTCCTTTTTTTTTAATTTGAGGGCACTCTAGAGGGGTCATCCAATTAGCGCCTTTTTCATTCTTTGAAGGTCCTGCTGAAGGTTTCTCTAATTAATCCTTTTATTTTTTAAGGCATTGCAGATCAGTCATCTAATTAGCTTTTTTCTTTTTCTATGCACTGCATAAAAGAAATTTAATTCGCCTTTTTTTAAAACAAAAATTTAGGACACTGCAGAGGGGTCATTTAATTATCCCTTTTTATTTATTTGAAGGCAGTGGCAGGTTTGGACAACTTGAGGCTAACTAAAATTATTCTGATTTCCCCTTGTATGTAATTGTATCGGTTAGGAAGTAACATGAACTGAGCTTTTTGCTATTTTAAATTCTTCTTTAACACTTATGTTCATTTTGTATAGTATACCATACATACCACTTTATAAAAATATACGATCACTATAAAATAATTTTTTACTTAGTTTTATTAAACATATGACATTTCTAGACGTTTATTTGTACTTCTAGAATCAAAATAATAGTTTATCTGTCATAATTTTAAATCAGTTGTGAGAAATAACCGTCAAGATGCGCCGCTCAGGTTTATCTAAGGTAAAATTTATTTTATTTTTATGCTTGTATCCCTAAATATGTATGTTTATTATTAAAACACATGCCTAAATATTTGTCATTACTCATTTTTATTTATATGCTGTTGTCGCTATGAGAATTAGCACGTTTTTGTCGTGTTTTTTTACTAACGTATATTATACTATACAATGCCGCAGTTGCAGTAATTAACATTTCATTGGTGGTATATAGAATAATATACATATCTAACTTCACGGGATCAATATTTTTTTGGACTTTACTATAAAATTTAAATTGCAAGTATTTCTGTTTTATATACTAAACCAATTTGATTACAATTTAAAAGACAGTTGTATTGATGTTTGTCTGCCTCATTGATATGGTGGTTGTAGAAAGCTGCCCACAAAGTTGTGAGCAGCTTTATGCGAGTTATTATTACTGCATAACTACCTATCTATATAAAGGGTCAGATAACTATACATACATTATTTACTTATCTGTAATACAGTATGGTTTGGCTTTACTATGTTGATGGTCTTGTTGAAAAGAAGCAAAATCTCGTTTTGATGTAAAATGTCCTAAAATTGTTAAAGACTATAATCGTCACATGGGAGGTGTCGATTTGGCAGATATGCTTATTGCATTATACCGCAGTAGAGTAAGATCGCACAGGTAGTATATGAATGTTTTCTCGCAGCTCTTGGATATATGCATCAACAAAGCTTGGCATTTACGTCGGAGACATAACAAAACGACCAACACCAATAAAAAGTAGGATAGCCTAAAAGATTTTAGGTATGAAATCTACAGAGGCCTGCTGCAATGAGGTCGAAACGTTTCAGTGAAAAATTTAGACGCAATTCCCGACAAAAAAAAAAAAAAAAAACGGTATCTGAACGGACTATGCGATGACGTTTTGAATGACAAATATGACCGTTGGCCGCAAATAACCGGATAGCAGAGGTGCAAGTACTGCAAAGCTGGCAGGGCAAGTACGATGTGCACAAAATGTAAGGTTCACCTTTGTTATGTGAATAATCGAAATTGTTTTTTGGAGAACCACCGCAAGCAATAGGGTCTATGAATTATTATAATACATTTGTAAATATAAATATATTTGTAATAAATATATTTGTAAAAAAATGTTCAAGAAAGATTTACTTTATTAAACATTTTTACTTCCACCAAGACAGTTATTTTTATTTAAAATCATGTTATTTACAATAATCTTTTAGTATAAGTTAAAAACTACCAGTAACTTTCCAACTCTCCCTAAACATAGCAATGCATAGCATAATATACATTCCTGAAAATGCGATAATCACTGTACTTGTAGCAATGTATAGAATAGTATACATCTTGTTTTTCCAAAATTTTCATATTACAATTTTTTTGATGTTTTTTATAGCCCAAAGAAGCTACCTATATCCATTTTTTTGCTTTTCTTCAAAAAAGCAATTTTGCCACGATAAGGGTTAAGCTTATTTTATTTGCGTAATATTATACCTCAAATTAATAAAATTGTTTTATTTTTTTCCTTTTCTATCTCATTTTTTGACAATACAAAATTATAACATGACAGTGCTTTTTGCGTATTTTCTAAGTGGAATGAAAATTACAGTGCTGAAACATTCTAATTTTGAAATTGAAAAATTATTTTTGACCAATATATTAGTTTAATTTTCTAAAACAAGTTATAAGAGAATAATTGACTCTTTATTCTGGCATACACTTAGTTTTCTCGTTCGCCTACATACGAGATATTCTGTACTAGCGACTTCGGACTTTTTTTTTTCATTTTCCTTCATCTCATAATACTTAAGCATTTCTAGTAATACAAATAAGCCGGTACTAAAGGTGAATCCTCTAATTGGCCCTTTTCTTTTCTTTGAAGGCACTTCAGATGGGTCATCTAATTATCCTTTTTTCCCCTTTGAATGCGATCTAATCTAATTAACCCACCTTATACAGAGAAGGTTGTCTGGCAATGTTCTCATCGTGAACAAACTGTATCATCCATGGTTCAATACGTAATTTCCGAAATTGAAGTTTTATAATTTATACATATTTCCCATTTTTTCCAGAAAGTTGAGCATCTCGCCCTTCGGCAGTGCAAAGCGAGCGTTGCATCCCCCCTGTGGTATTTCGATTAAAAGAATGTTCGTGTAATCGGACAAAAAATGCTTTGGACTGAATTAGTTTACAGAAAGCTGAACTGATTTGAAATTACTATCACTAGAGTTGCTTGCTATGCGCAAAACTTACATGCGTTATTTCCCCCCCTCAATCTTTTCGTATATGATGTGCAGTGAAAATATTATAAGCATTTAAAAATGGCATTCCTGATTTCGAGGAATCCATTTTAGACCTCCCTGATATCGATGGGGGGGGGGAACAACACTTTTTCGAAGATGTCTATTTGTAACAAAGATAACTCAATACACTGTTGGACGGATAAAATTCGGTACGCGGTCTTTACATCCAATTAGCAGATTTCTATTAAATGTTGAGCAAATATATATTCAGAGAAAGTCTACCTATCTGTCTGTCCGGCTATTCGAAGTCAAGCACAGAAATGATGAAAGCTAGAACGATCAAATTCGTCACTGGGATTTTATGTCAACAGTGAGGACAACTATGAAATTTCAGGGCAAATCCAGCAATGCTCAGACATCTGTCAGTCGGCACTTTCGGAAACACGCAGACGCGAAGAGTCAGGCACATCCAATCTTTCGACTCTCCTCGTTGCCACGCGTCAGGTTTTGATTTCAATCTGCATTGAAAAATGCGTCTCAAGCGCAAATTAAATTTTTGTACATTTTAACTGCACATCAGTGACTCTTCGTCAAAAAAAGAACTAAAGGTCGCAAGGTGGATGGAGTGAAAAGGCTAAATTCAAGCTAAAAGTGAATATTTCGTGAGTCTTGTACATGAATACCATGTAAAGCGTCTTCTGGGATAACACTTTTACTGTGCGAATGGCTTGAAGTGAATTCATTATTTGATGACTAAAATTTGAAAACACTGAAATATCGTTTCATCATAGAATACATAAAAATAATTAACAATTCTAAACATGAAGGAATGAGAGAAAAATCCGAAACTCATCCTTTCAGAAAAAATCTGTAGAATTTAAATAAATATAAATGAAAAATTTAATAGAAAAAGTATTTTAAAAACACTTGCTTGTGTTCTGAATAAAAATTTCCGAAGTTTTAATGTTGAGAATTATTACCATCAAGCTTATAGTCAAATAGAACCAATAATCCCCAATAAAAATAAAAATTAAACAAATGATTAATAGCAAGTCTGAAAATATTGTCTGATCGAGTATCTTATATAAATTTTAGGTTTGATTTACATTAGTAAGCAAATAAAAAGTATTTCGATTCACAAATAACAATGAAACAATAAAAGTTTGTAAAAATATAGGAACTCTTTCAACAATGTCTCTCTAAAAACTAACTTTCTGTTTTATAAAACATCTCGCTCATCGAGGATATGTTTGCATGTTGATTCTGTGATTGAAAAATCACTTGTGATTCACTTTCCTCCTTCGGACGGCTTCAATTTCGATGGGAGCCGATGGCAACACTTCTGCAACCACTAGATCCCCTAAAAGTTCCACTTGTACTTGCGTTGAAGGCATTGTCAGAAATAGAGGCAGATAGGCGAAAGCAACACCATGCTTCACGGTGTATCCAAAAGAACCAGAAGTTGTGAACCCGACCACCTAGAAGTGAACTTTTATTAATCTCTCTCTGAGTGTGTGGGAGTGTGCCGAATGATGATTTAAAATCTAATTTTAATTAATTAATTTCTTAATCTAATTTATCTAAAATTAACTCATCTTACCATCATTCTAAAATGTTCTCTCATTTTCTTATCCAATTCCCACTTTTTGTTTAGTCCTTTTTAACACTAGAAAACTTATCTAGAAAATTTATGACCTTTACATTTTTTAAGCTTTGAACGAAGGGATAAAAATCTCTCTCTAGTGTTCGAAACCTAAAGTATCTTTAAAAGGTATCTTTCAAAGATACCTAGGACTCCTTTTCCTAAGTCTACACGTGTTAAAGAAATCACTGTGTGATTCTCTTAGTAAAATCACGGAAGGAAAAAATTTCTTCCTCTTTTGTTCTTGTGTCACGATGTACCTTGCGGGGTGGTACCACGATTTGCCGATGCGGAAACCCCGATTTAGCTAGTCGCAAAGTTTGCTCAGCTGAAACCGTACTTCCCACAGGCTTGGTGTGAGGAAGTGAGCTTTTCTGGATCCAATTCGCTTCTTGCTGTCAAAGTCTCGCCATCGAAAGTCGGTTTTAATCGTCATCCGATGCTTTCTGAAATAGTCAGTTTTGTGTCATCCTTCTTTAGAGAGTAAGGATGGGAGTGATCATTTTTATAAAAATAAAATTGTTTCCGACGTATTAACACAACAGTATAAATCCATCCCACGAGCTAAGCCTGGCCTTGTGCCGACGATCGGGAGAAAGAGTAGTGAATGTTGATTCTGATTAGATATTAAACTGGTTTTTTATTATGATTTGCTTTGCGATTAAAATTACGATGAAAGATAATAGTTTCTCGTTACGTCGCACTAGACCAGGATCAGCTCGTAGGTTACATTGATTTGTAATCACTACAAAGTATTCCCCCAGTGACGAAGGAAACGAAATTCACTGGGATATGGATGCAATCAAAATAATACAAGTAAATACAATAAGAATTTGTTGACAGCTATATAAAAAGCATAGTATATAGAAAAAAAGCTTGAAAATATTTTCTCAAATTTTCTCGCATAGCCTTTGAGGAAAATGAACATGTCTGCCATATCTGGTTATTCTCACATTAGAAAGATTTTGATTATTGTCCTGCGATTTTCTATCTAAAAACTTATTTTGAATTACTTTTGGTGTTGCTTTTAGAGTAAATATAATTCGTAAGCAGGTTTACATCTGTCTATAGTAACAGTTACATTCTTACCATTTAAATCAATTGCAAGGTTTTTATCTGTTCGACTTTTAACCATGTGAGGTCCAGAATAGGGCGGAGTTAAAGGAGGTCGAACTTTATCGATTCTTAAAAATACATGTGAGCATGATTTCAAAGATTTATTTACGAAAATTTTTTCATTACCATGATAAGTGGGACTTGTTGGATTAAGTTTCCTCATCATCAAAATGAGGTTTGATACATAAGTGGGTGTTGCAGTTGCATTTACAATTTGGTCATCTCTTAAAAGATCAGACGGCAATCAGACGGCAACATTGAAGGAAGATCAATGTAGTTCCGTATACAAGTTGAGAACTAGTAGCATTTAGATCCTTTTTGATGGCTGTTCGCAATCCTAATAAAACCACAGGTAATATTTCTGTCCATTTTAAATTTTCATGAGCTATGAGAGAACTTTTAAGGTGTCGATGTAGTCTTTCAATCATTCTATTCGATTGTGGATGGTAAGACGCGGAATGTATCCCATGACTACCTATCATATTTGTGAGTTCACGAAAAAGTGTGGATTCGAAATTTGTACCTTGGTCAGTAGTGATTGTTAATGGTGTTCCAAATCTGGATATCCATCCATGTACAAGTGCATGTGCAGTTGTTTCAGCTGTCATGTCTACGGTAGGTATTACCTCGGACCGTCTAGTAAACCGATCTATGATTGTAAGACAATATTTCTTACCATCAGAAATGGGAAGAGGTCCTATGTATTCAAGGTGGATGTGAGAAAATCGAGCATCTGGTTCGGAAAATGTGGTTAGTGGAGCTTTGGTATGCTGAAATACCTTAGCACGCTAGCATTTAGTGCAAGCACGAACTCTATCTCTAATGTCCTTTTTCATTTTTGGCCATACAAATCGTGTTAATATTAAATTTGAGGTAGTTGATGAGCCAGGATGAGACAGGAAATGGACATTTTCAAATACAATTTGCCTATATGGTTTCGGAATAAAAGGTCGGGGTTGGTTAGTTGACATGTCGCATATTAAATGAATATCTTCCAAAGGAAAATAATGTTTTTCTAATTTTAAAGATGAGTTAGATTTAAGTAGTTGCTCTAATTCAGAGTCATTTAATTGCTCTTGAGCAATTTTTTATAATCCAATTTTGGAGGAGCTGTAACAGCATCGATTTCGATTCGTGAAAGTGTATCTGCTATTATATTATCTTTACCATTGACATGACGAATGTCAGTTGAAAATTGGGATATATAATCCAAATGTCTAAGTTGTCGAGGACTGCATTTTTCTGGTTTTTGCTTAAATGCAAAAATAAGGGGTTTCTGATCAGTATAAATGGAGAAAATTCTACCCTCAAGTATATGACGGAATTTTTTAATAGATGCATAAATAGCATATAATTCGCGATCATAGATGGACCAGTTCTTTTGACTTTTATTTAGCTTGATTGAAAAAAATGCAATTGGTTCCCATTTATCATCGGACAATTGCAACAATGAACTTCCAATTGAAATGTCGGATGCGTCTGTCCAAAGACTTAATTGCGCACCAGGAATAGGGTATTTGAATAAAGTAGCATCAACAAGTGCTTGTTTGGCTAAGGTAAATGCATTTTTAGTTTCATCGGTCCATTGAAGAGTATTCTCCATCTTTTTAGAAGGACGAGTGGATTTCTTTTTATTCTTATGGCCTTCTAAGAATTTGGTCAGGGGGGCTAAAATGTGAGCAACTCGAGGAATAAATCTTCTATAGAAATTGAGCATGCCTAAAAATCTGCGTAGTTGAGTTTAAGTTTGAGGTATGGGAAAATTCTGAATGGCCTCAACACGATCTGGCAATGGTTGTAAACCATTCTCTGATATTCGATATCCCAAAAACTCTAAACTAGATTCCCCAAATTTACATTTTGAATAATTAATTGTTAAACCGCAATGACACAATCTCTCAAATAGAGCTCTTAAATGATATATGTGCTCCTGGTGATTTTTAGATGCAATTAAGATATCATCAATAAAGGAATAGACACCCTCTAATTCCCTAGTGACTTCATCTATAAACCTTTGAAATGTAGCAGAAGCATTGCATAACTCAAATTGCATACGCGTGCTTTCAAACAGTCCGAAGGGAGTTATTATTGCAGTTTTGTATATATCCTCTGGAGCTATAGGAATCTGGTGAAATGCTTTTACAAGATCAATATGCGAAAATATTTTACTACCATGCAATTCACTTGTAAAATCTACAATGCATGGAATAGGATATCTATCTTTAACTGTTTGTGCATTTAACGCGCGATAATCACCTACAGGACGCCAATCTAATGATCCCTTTTTCGGAACCATATGTAATGGTGATGCATAATTACTGCTTGACGGACGGACATGTCCTAAATCAAGCATTTGCTGAAATTCCATTTTCGCAATCTTTAGTTTATCAGGTGCTAGACGTCGGGCTTTAGCAAAAACAGGGGCACCATTTGTTCGTATATAATGCATCACATTATGTTTGACTGTTTGGTCTAAGCAAGGAGATTTCGTTAAGTTAGGAAATTCACTTAACAATTTAGTATATTGATTATTACCACATACAGTTTTTATAGATACAACATCTGCACTCTTATAAACAGCATAACATTTTAAATGAGTATTATTATCATACAAACAACGTTTTCTGAGATCAACCTTTAAATTAAAATGATACAAAAAATCTGCACCAATAATTGCTTTTGAAACATTACAAATATAAAAAGGAAACACAAATTTTCTTCGCAAACCTAAATCTAATGATAACAATTTTTTTCCATAAACAAGAATCGGCGAGCCATTTGCGGGCTTGAAAAGTTTGAAGAGGTGTCAGCTCTCTTTCAAATTTATTCGCTGGAATGATTGAGCAGTCACTTCCGGTATCAATTAGAAAATGTAGCCTTGAATGTTAATCCGAAATAAATAAGCGACGTTGATGCGATGACTCAGAGGGCAAAAAGTCCGTCGCCGCTACACCTGCCCGCCCACGTTTTCCGAAAAGGAACATGGCTGCACACATTTGCGAGCGTTATTATTAAAAGTTTTATGATACCAACAAAAATCATTCGATTGAGAGGAACTGCGTTGACGAAGACGAAAGCCAGATCGTCTACGGGAATGACTTCTTGGTCTGCGATTGACGCTTCTTGATTTACGTAAGGAAGCAACTTCTTTTCGAAGTAATTTAATTTCTTCCAGAAGGTCTGACTGAGAGGTTGTTTTCACATTAGAACAGGAATTAGAGCAGAAATTTTGCTTACCTCGGGTGGAGTAACTTCCATGATTCTATCCGCAATTTCCGCAGCTTTAGTGGCATTTAGAGGACTAACAGCTAATAGGATGGACTGGACATTTTGAGGCAATTGTTGTAGAAATAACTTCAGAAGAAGTGTATCCGAAATTTGATGATTTTCGGCACGTCTTTGCATTACACGGAGTAATTCAGTCGGCTTTCGGTCACCTAACTGTTCGCCGGTAAGAAGACATCGAATTTCTTGGGATTTCGATTCACCGCATCTTTTTATAATTTTCTCTTTCAACTGCTTGGAAGGATCGTCTTTGTCTGGAGAAATGATGATATCACGAACGATAGCAGCTGCTTCCGGTGAAAGGCTGGCTACACAATAGTTATACATGGTTGTACTGGCAGTTATCGGTTTCGGAACTGCAAGCTGAAATGTTTCCTCTGCCATCATGAACCAAAGTTGAGGATCTCCAAAATTAAATGGAGGCATCTTCACGGCTGAACTTCTTCCATATCGGAAACTATAAAGCCAAAACAATTGAGAACAACAATAGCAGGCGTTTTAAGATTTAAGTGCGCACGTCCGGTTCACCATGTAAGGATGGGAGTGATCATTTTTTTAAAAATAAAATTGTTTCCGACGTATTAACACAACAGTATAAATCCATCCCACGAGCTAAGCCTGGCCTTGTGCCGACGATCGGGAGAAAGAGTTGTGAATGTTGATTCTGATTGGATATTAAACTGGTTTTTTATTATGATTTGCTTTGCGATTAAAATTACGATGAAAGATAATAGTTTCTCGTTACGTCGCACTAGACCAGGATCAGCTCGTAGGTTACATTGATTTGTATTCACTACAAGAGAATCTAGCTCCCCTCCCCTTCCGAGTTCCTTCCCTGAACAAAGGGATTCATCCAGACACCGATGACATTTATGCTTTCCATCTTCATCACCATTCTTAATTATATCGCACCCCATTACTATAAATCTGTCCATACCAAGATCTCTGGCCGACAATCGTCTATGTTTACGGCGGGCGTTATAGAAACAGGTGTCGATAGGGAGGATCCATTTTGAATGGGTGGAATCGGATGGAAGTCTGGGGGCTATTCTTTATCTTGGCGAAAAAAATGAAGCCAGTGGCGGATTTGGAGTTTCAGAGGCCCGAAGCGCAATTCAATTTGAGGTCCCCCCCTCCCCTCCAGTTATATTTACAGTATGCACTCTTTATACTTATTTTTCACTCTGTTAAGCTCTGTATCTGATTTTTTTGTGTTAAAAAAGAGCGGGGGAGGGGACCTAGGTACATAAAATTGAAAATTAAAATCAATTTTTTTCTTCCTACTTGGCAGTATTTAAAAGGACAATGAAGTTCAGGGTGTGTTAAGGCTGTTCTTAAAAAAATAGGTGCTTTTTTGAACCTTAGTTGCGCAATATTTTTCAGAGATATATACCTAAAATTTCATTATACGCTAAATAAATTATTATAGAATGGAGCTGTTTTTTTTCTTTTGGGAATAAAAATATTTTAGTTTTGTTTTAAAACGTTATCAGAATCAGCTGATATTTTATCTTGCTGTTTAAAATTATAAGTTGTTGATTCTTCTGTTTCATTCTCAGATCGCTCATTGATTTCTTCGAATTCGCATTTTGCTTCGGCTCACAAATCGGCATTTTCTTATGCTTATGTTTTAATTTGCTCATCTGTCTTTTTAGGTTTGCATACAATTCAATTCCACTTCTCTCGCCAATTTCTTCAAAATCATTTTCAACTTCAGCTTGTTCAATGATTTTTTCTTGCGCACATTTTGTTGCAGTACGCTCATTTATCTGACGCGATTGAAGGTCGTGGTATGAGCCTGCGACTCTAGGGTCAGTAGCCGAGTAACATGACCACTACACAAAAAGTCGACTTCGGTAAAGCAGATATTATCTGTCTTATAAGGCTAGCACGACATATGTTCTGAAATACGCATTCTTGTTCAACTCGCTTATAAATTTGTTACAATTCATATTCTACTTCAGCTTGCACAGGGTTTTTTCATTTAAATATTCAATTTCAATTTGCTCATATTCTTTTAGGTATCGTATCAAGTAGCTCAACTGCTCTTTCTGTCTCATTTTCATTTTAGCTCATTTTTCAAGTGTTATAATACATTTATTAAATAAATTTTTATGTCGTTCTGCATATTCTTTTCTTTTTCTTTTTTTTTTTTTTGCGTTTTGAAGCCCCCCGCTTCAAACTTTCTTTTCTGTAACATGGCTAAAACATTAAAAAAAATTAGTCGTATAAAAAATATTAGCTGGACTTTCGACGATTTTTCCGAGTTGAAAATTTTTTCCCTTCAGTTAATAGGAGAA
The DNA here is from genome assembly GCA_026289955.1 of Argiope argentata. NCBI lineage: Eukaryota > Metazoa > Arthropoda > Arachnida > Araneae > Araneidae > Argiope > Argiope argentata. Next base: position 56,209 of record JAOUZG010009854.1, read on the forward strand.
AGTAATCAGTTTATTTTATCTTTTTGAGCAGTGCCAATGCCTCACGATTCGTATTGTAAATGAGCCATGTTTTTAACCTTCAAATGTGCCGAAAAATATAAAGCCACAATTACAATGTTTTCAAAAGTGCGAAAATTTATTAAAAAATTATATGCTTTCCAATCTTCACATTGGTCAAAGGTCAAACAAAGGAAATAATTCTTTTCCTCGACACAAATAAAAGTCAATATTTTTCAAATGTGAAACGGTAAATCGCTAACAGGATGTTTTGGAGAATCAAACCTTTTTGAGCAAAGATCTTCTAACCAAGTTCTGTAACTAAAATGCATCCTATGTCCTATTATACAAACACATTCATTGCCTTGAGAGCCATTCCTATACTTCATAGGTTCCGAGTGTCCAGGAGGGTGTAATATGATATCTATCTCTTTAGTTTCATACAAGACAAAAAATGTAAAATCTCTCCCCCCTCCTGGTTGACTTTTTACTCTCTCATTCTCAAAATAATTGGTTTTTCAGGGGTACTGGTATTGCATGATTCTTTGATTGAAATAGCTGAACTGGGAGTGGTAATAGTAGGGTGTAAAAATGAAAGGTTTTAATAAAAAAAAATATCCTCTTTTTCAAAATTTAAATTTTTATTATTTTAGAACTAAATTTTGAGGCCCCATAATTTATGAGGCCCGAGGCGCGCGCCTCATGCGCCTATTTGGAAATCCGCCTCTGAATGAAGCTATGAAAAACTATTGCTCATTCGTCCTCTCGCGTTAGTCGCAGTTGCTCGTATCTTTATATTTACTTAAAACTTTTGCTTTTAAAAGCTTACTTCTTTACTTTAAAAACTTACTTCTTTTATATTTTATTAATACTTTCTTTGGTTAATAATAACTGCATTTCATTATTTAATAATTTTTGTCTCTTGAATTTTGAGATTCTTTAAAATGCCTTTTCGATTTCAGAATGGAGATACTTTAAATGGAGAGGCTTGTGTTCTCGCCTTCCTGTTATCTTAATAGCTTTCCTTAGATAGGATTACAAGAATCTAAAAATGTATGCACATTAATGTGAGTTAGAAAGATAAAAATACTAAACGACATTTCTTTTACTCAGGTGCACTGATCGCGATAGTAAAACGGAGACAGAGAAGTACTTTTAAACGACATTGATGGGCTTCCAATAGAAAGGTATAGGACAATAGGAATGAAGAATTTTTAACACCGAACAGATAAGATGAATGCACGAATTTATGGATCCTTTATTGCTACACAGCTCATGACGGCTGATATACATTGAAAAGAAAAGCTCATTTATAATTCTATTATTTGAATTGACAATTCGTGAGAAAATATTTCTTTCAAATAATTAAATTTCTTTTTTCAAGTCGAGGGAAATGAATAAATGGTCATCTGGAAAACAAAAACGAATTTTTACAACGCTTTTATTAGAATAATGTAAAGCAATGTTGGGCTTTTTTTTAGTTCAGTTCGGGGACATCTGACATGCACCTGAAGAAACGTTTGAATTATTTTCAAATTTAGAACACTTTTACATATAAATGCGGAATTAATTGTGTCGTAGAAAGCTTGAACATATTGAAAATAAGTTACAAAATAAGTTTGATTTTTAAAAAACTATAAATTGATAACATGGTAATTGTTAATTTTGAGTTTCAGGAAATAGTATATATATCAAAAATTAATTAATTAATTAATTAATTAATTTTAAAAATTGGAGAGGTTTTGAGCATATTTAACAATGGATATTTTACATTAAAACACAATAAAAGCAACATTTTATAAAAATCATGAAATAATTACGATTATGTTATTTTTTCATGTTGAATTAGACAGATTACTTCGCGTTTGCTGCGGAGAATTTGGTCTTAAGTAGTTACTTAAATTTAAAACAAATAAAATGAAAATTAATTTTTTTGTCTTGCGGGATTCTACTTAATTTTTTTACTTATTATGCAGTCATTAGACATATAAATAATTATTCAATTTTTCTATTTGATTTACTCTATTCTTTCTGTACTATTCTGTATTATTCTGATTGGAATAATATATATTTTCAAAATTCCTAGTACGCAAATGATTTTCAGCCCAGTGAAATATTTTTCGAATTTGCTTTAGAAAATTAAAGACAATATATCAAATACCGCCAATTAGGCGCTAAACGTGCCAACTTAAGAAACTTGAATGATTTTCTACCTCTGTGAAATGGACTCTTCGTACAGTAACCTGTTTCTATAACGCCCGCCGTAAACATGGACGATTGTCGGCCAGAGATCTTGTCTTGGACAGACAGGGTTCATCCCTTATTAACTTCACTTAGGACAAAAATCAATCTCTTTCTTTGTGTGTGTGTGTGTCATCATTTCTTCGAAAAATTTAGAATTCAAATTTTCTAACAATTGTAATATTACATACTTCGTTTCCAAAAAGAAAAAAAAATGCATGCAATAATTTATACCAAATAATGTTTCATAGAGCTGAGAAAAGAGAATAAGATATTTTTTTTTAATTTTCTGAGTCTCTTGCAATGATCCAGCGCCTCCTGTGCCGTCTTAGTCGGGCATCAAAAACGAGTCAAAACCGAACTGTTTACTGATGCGGATTCCATTGAAATTAGCCAAGGCAAATGACAAACAGTGCAATAGATATGCTTTCAATAAAATACTTAAGGAACGTGAAAACGTTAAAAAATATGTTTTCTTTTCGAAAATACGAATTTTTTTTTTAACATTCTTAGTTTTTTAACAGTTTTCTTTATAAAAACCTTCGAAATTTGTTTTTAAGTCCATTTTATGGGAAATTACTTTGAATTTTTATATTTGCATTTTTGTATTTTAATTCTATTTTGCCTCATTAAGAGTTATTTTCTCAATTTTGGTAGAATTTTCTTACAAAAAACCTCATAAATTAAATCTGATGAATATTTTTGTTCAAATTTTGTATAATGATCTCACAAAATGTTCTGTAGTCCTGAACTAGAAAATAAGTAATTGATTCATTTAGAAATATTTTATAGTTTTTTTAATGCTTCACAATATAAATTCACGAAAAAATTGAAAATTATAGTGTATAATATTTTATCAGTATTTATATTATTTATCAGTAGAATTCAAATATTTAAAGAATGAATAAAAACACAGCTTATTTTTTAGTTCACTTGCAACGTTATATGATTCTTTAATTAATTGTAAAATTTTAAGCAAATAATTTGATAAACCAAAATAAAAACCAAAATTATTTCTTTACCATTAAAAAACTTTTGTCATTTAACTGATATAGTTTAGATTTATATAGATTTTTCATCTTTTTTATGCATTAAAAAACATGCATCAGAAAAATCCCACAAGTAGTCATATACCTTTACTTTGAGAATTTCTGAACAAAGCAGAATTTTCTTTCAGAGCAGAGATTCGTAGTTTCTTACCTTGTCACAGCACCACACAGATTCATTTCCTTCGGGATCCACATCTCTGGAATGAACCTTCAGGTAGGCCAGTTTCCGATTCAAACCTTCTCGCAAAATCTGAATCAGAGCGGATTTCCCAATGAAATCTTCTTTGTCCATTTGAATAAAATAATCCAAACCGGCTTCGAGGGGATTCGAGTCCATGTTCATCTGAAAGAGAATGTTAAAATCAACACGTGATTCTATTAATAATAAAGCAGAGGTGTGTCTGTGTTTGTTGACACTCGGCAAACGCACTCAAGTTACGCAATGGGATGATGAGAACTTGCAATTTGAATGAACCTTTTAAATATTAAGCACAATTGTCGCATTCGATGATAAGTTCATTATATAATCATCACAAAGAATGATATTTAGCCGTTGAAAATCAAAAATATTATTTTGTCAATAATAACGATTTAATGAATTTTTAAAAAAGTGTTTGAAAAATATAACGTAATATTTGCAAAACTAATTTCCATTGTTGCATGAAATTCAAACCCTTATAATTGATTTTAAATATTTAAACTCTTATTTTATTTTCATTGGTGAAAGTTAAATTTCATTTTTTAAACTTTTTTTTACAATTTCTTTTCGGTATTACTTCCTTATTTTGTCAATTTATTATGTTTAGTTTATAAATAAAGCCTTTCAAGGCGTTTAACATTTTTTTTACACTCAAGGCATCAAAAAATTATTCTTGTTAATTTCAATATTTTTTCATTACTGTTCAAATCAGATAGCAAGTGATTGAACTTAATGTATAACATATTTTTGCTGTAAGTGGGTGGGGGCGTAAGACAGTCCATTGAAATATAGCATGACCAATATTCCTGGCGAGCCAACTGGCCGCAAAGGGGGCTTATTTTTAAAAAATGTACTAGAGAATAGAAAGAACTTGAATGAGATAACATTAATCAAAAATATAAAACTGATATACTGCCTCCTGCTCACAACTAATATCTTTGCTGGCAAGTAAAAAGTAAGCAATTTTTTTAAAATTTCTTTTCGAAAATGTATGAGTAGTCATTTTTTTTAGAAATCATGAATTTCTTTACATAATAAAGACGGACGTGAGTGTGTGAAGAACCGCGCTCTACAGACCGAACCATATACGTGTAAATTCTTTTTAGAACTTTAATTCAAATTTTAATTATTAAAAATGAAAAAAAATGAGCAAACTTTTTAGACACCCACGATAACTTCTTTAAATATTACAACATAAAAACACTTTTTACGTCATGTCAAAACTCAAAAAATTATCTTTCCAACAATGCCAATTTCCTGACCGTGTTTCTCTCTCTCTCTCTCTCTTTTTGCTTTCACAAATATAGAAAAAAAATTTGTGCTGACATTCTTCTTACTAGATTTTTTCACCTTGCTGATTATGAAATTCCAGCTTATTTTTCCGAAAGAGTAGATTTCAATTTTAACCATACTTTTGTGATATATTTGATAATCGGAGAATCTTGTGCTTAGAATTAACATTTAACTTCGTGCGTCAGCGACGAAACATTTTCCATTTTTAGGCATTGCTACTCTTTAATGAAATATAATCAAATGTATAAAAATATATTCTTCTTATTTTTATACTGTCTTGTTTCATTTATTTATTTCCTTCAATTGGAGAAATTTCTGTTGAATTATCCTTTGAATGCTCGCATAATTTTTCATTGAATTATATTCACAATATTTGTAAAAAATACTAAATAAAGAAATGCTGAACGATCTTACTATTTGTTCGTATGCTTTAAAATAAAAGTGTATTTTGTTTCATCTAAAAAGTCTGTCTATTGGTTGAAGTTTAAGCAACATTTTAGGTGAACTTTTCATGATGCACTACACAATAAGCGGAAGGTTTATAAAATAGTTACATAGCTATCAATCTAAAAGCTTAAAAATACTTTGTCGAAGAAAAGCAAACGACATAAAATATTTATTTTCAACTATCGGTGATTCGCTACATCTTGTCTATTAAATAGTTGTCGTCAGAAGGTGATTGGTACTCAATAAACGAGATGTGTTCGAATTGAGGTGGCAAGAATCGAAACGGAAACTGACAAAGAAGCTTAGGTCAACAACAATAATAAAGATAAACAAAAGGGAGACACAAATCGACAGTGAAAAAAAAGAGCGAAAGGGAGCGAGAGATATTAACTGGGCACTGCTCCGAATCGGAACTGGCCTTTTTGCAGTTCTAGAGCCTCTACACTAAAAGATAAAGAGTTGCTTTAGATAAATCCCTAAATTGTGAGTGATTTTGTATGCAGCTGCTTTCAGAACATTCCCTATCTGCTTCTAAATTGCTTTCGTCTCTTTTTTCACTCTTGCTTTAGATAAATTCCCTGTCATATATTTTTATGACTTTGCTTAACTTTTAAAAATGGAAAAAAAGTGACTTCTATTTTTAAGAAAACGGAAATATAACTTATAAAAATAATTCTGTATTGCTGCAACCCTGCAGTTCTTAGGAACAGAGTGCCATTCTACAGGCTGGAAACGAAGACCCCCCCCCCCTCCTCAAAAAATATTTCTATGCAAGATGGCATGTAGCGTCGAGAGCGATTATTTATTTTTATTTATGAAATGAAACAAGTCTCTTATCTGTTCCAAAATTACTAGCATTCCCCTCGGGTCTGTTTGGAAAATAAAAATTCCTAATATTCCTCGAAATACAGAAGATAGCACCAACAAAAAACGGAAACTAAATGTCAAAAGGAAAGCTTGGTAATTACATTTTATCATTATTATTTTCTTATTATTTAAAAAATAGATCTTAGCATCAATGCAAAATTTGAAAGCCCTTTTTACAGATTTACAAAACTTAGAGTTTGAATTTGACATCTTTGCTGTAGAATGTTATGGATAAAATTTGCTCCATACGTCCTTCATGGATAAAGCCTGTGCTTTTACATGTCGGCGCCTCAGACATGAGACCACACATGAATCTTTTTTCGTAAGTTTGGAGAAGAATATGCATCGTAAGTTGCCAGATTTGGATTCTCCATCATGCGAAATTGAATTTATATCAAAATTTATATCACCATTTAGGTGCGAAGGAAAAATACACGAATTCAACATTTTTGCACTGGATTCAATCCTAAAATTTTCCCTCGGCTCTTCCCGTATTTCCCAGCCCTTTAGTAAACGCATTCGTCCATCCGGAGCCTGGGTCCGACGGCTTTCATAATCACTCCGTAATGTGTCAGCTTCTTGACAGAAGTGCGCAAAGGCGATACTTCATGATTGACGACTTACCTCAGCACCCCACATGCGAAATCCTTTTTCCATCCTGAGAGCATTGAGGGCATAGGTTCCGAAGTCACCGATGCCGAACTCTTGACCAGCAGTCAACAGTGCTTCGTAGAGGGCGAAAGTGTGCTCTGCGCTATGGTACAGCTCCCAACCAAGCTCACCTACAAAACACAATCAATACTTCATTCAGGGATTAAAGATGACAATGAAATAAGTAGTCACCCTATCAAATGACGAGTTAACTTTAGAGGAGAAAACATTTGAAAAGTTCTCAACTGAAAGAAAATCCGCGTCCATGCGAGTCAGTGCGCACATTTTTGCTGGCGCTCTGCAGATTAAACCACTTGCCACTGGTATTAAGTTACAGTTTAATAAATCAGTTTGATTTAATTATAGATTAAAAAGCATTAAGTTCTGAAAATGTTGTTAAGAAATTTACCCAGTGAGTATGCAGTGAATTTAGCGTAATAAGCTGGGTAACCGTGAAAATGATTTCTCATTATTCCACGAGTTATTCAAGAAAACACGCAGGAAAGCAGTCAATATGTACATAAAGAACAGGACGTAAAAACTTTCAACACCAGTAAAGATCAGACCACTATTAAATAAGCACAATAACTATTTCACTTATACACGTAGCGTCCACTGCTCATCAATGCACACGAACAGACTTCAGACAAAGATTAATTCTCGGGAGCATCTCAAATATGCACAGATTCCATACAAGCCGTAATTTCGCGTGGAGTTCTCTAGCAAAATCTTGACAGACCAATTTTCCAATAGACATAGAACCAAAATCCTTGTCTTCTCTTCATACTTCATTTTTTACGAAATATAGGAGGCATTGGCTAAATATCTATTAAAAATTTCTACAATTATGAAACCGATGATCTGCAAATCTGATAATAAATTTATATCCCAAAAAGTCTTTTTTTTTTTGCTATTGTATCCACATGTATAACAATAACAGATCGAAATACTTACTTTCGTTTGACGAATGTTGTCCAAAATTTCATTGACTTTTAGAAAAAAAAATTGATGGATGTAAATACAAATTTAGTGTTAGGATCACATAACAAATTTTAGCCCTTTAATTCAATATGTTTTTGAATTACCATGTTCATAGTCAGATATGCATTAAAACAATCATGGCTTTGAATTTTTTTTCGGGGGGGGGATTTAAGCAGTTTGGAAATCTAAAGATTTATCAAAAACTTGGAACAGCATTTTTTGATGATTATAATATTTTATTTAATAGATAATGAAAGAGTAAATAAAGTTTAATTTCGTTACATTTAGGTTCTAACTAAAAGGAAAAAGTGTTATTATGGGATGGACCTAATGACCATGAACTGTCGCTAAAGAGTGGGGATAATATCTGAATCGGCGTATCCCCTTCTCAAACTTACGCTTCACTCCAATCGGAAGACGTGTGCAGTCCAACGAATTTAACTATTATAAAACCCACCCATGCGGCAGTTCTTGTATATCTGCCCGGTTCTGGATTCGGAGCCCTTCGGACAGGAATCCGAGGCCTCACCAAAAATTCAGTGCGGCTTGTTAAAAGAATTGCGAATGCTTATATCAACATAATCTGAACTTTAATTTTCTGAGTACTGATCCGGATAAATCCGGCTAAGCGGGCTCTATAATAGTGAGTTTTATTTAATATGGTTTCTTTTTCGGACAGGAAATTCAGGCCGTAAAGCGATAGCATCTTTAGTGTTATCGTGTTTTCAGTTGTCGTCTATAATAAATGGATAATTAGTATAGAATTTTCACGGATGGATTAGTAATGAAAAGTTTCAGCATTGCATTGTTTCAGAGATACGCATTTAAGGTTCTTTTACCAGTGTAGGATATCCTGAGGGCCCTGGTGGGAAGGTCAGCGACTCGCAGAGCCCTGGCTCCGAGGAAAGGCATACTGCATTCCTCAGTGAGCTTGGCGAGGACGTCTCTGGAACGGGGTCCTGCGATACTCAGGCAGGCCATCTGGTCAGTCAGGTTCTGGAAGTCCACCCGACTACCCCATAAGCGAGCGTGATCCTTCAACCACCTGTCGAAATGAGAGCTGTTATTTGGAAGTATCATAGGAAACTTCACCTTAATAGCATCGGAACAACTAGATAGTGTGAAACGCCAGGGTCAGTGGCCTCTGAAGAGCGAGGAGTAGGTGAGCACGGGGTGCGCGACCCGAAGAGCAGAGAACAGACGATCTGACGAACAAGAGAGAAAATGTGTGGCATGGATGTAATGAAGTAATTATTTTAACTTTAATTTTGGAAAATATATCTATTGCATTAATTTAAATTATTATTATTATTATTATTTTGATTTGGCAAATTGTGTTATTGAGATAATAAAGTCAATATTTTTAAAATTTAATGAATATATCTATTGTGTTGATCATAATAGTATTGTAATTTATTTCAATTTCGGTATTATTCTTTGATAATATTTTTATTTAAAAACTATAATCTGTTAATTTTACAGACTTACCAAAAATTTAATTTCATTTTGAACTTTTGATAAAGCTTTTTTTTTTTTTTTTAGATTTTTTAAAAAGTTGTACGAGTGTAAAAATTATTGAAAAATGTCAACGAGCGCTTTATTCAAAAGGTTCTTTTTAAATACTCAACACTCACCCTCTTCCTCTTTTGAGAATATATTTTGGAAGGCCATGTGTTAAGCGCAACTGCGAAGGTTATTGCTGCTGCTGAAGTCTTAAGAACAGTTGCAAGAAAATACTTTTATCAAGGTTAAAGGGCCTTTCATTTTACAGAGATAATCTCAAATTTTATTAACTTATTTTTGAAAATTGTATGTGTTCGTAATCAATGGTTGAATGAATCGCGATACTTATTTCTTACATGTACCCGAGTAATATTAGATTTGGGGTAAAGGTACAGAAAAGTAATGTTTGCATGTGAAGAGTAATAGATTGCTAAGCAGGTGGTTTGTGTTCTTTTTGCCAATCTATTTACATAATAATTAACTATAATTTTAGTTATATTTTAAGTATTATTTGTGAATAAAAGTTGACCTTTACAAATTGAACAGATGTCCCTGTCTATTTTTACTTCCATAGACTCTATCTAATCATTATTTCAGTTGGATAATCGAATTCGAAACCCGGTTATCATTCAATGTTCTCTGAAAATCGAACGGAGAAAGTTCTGAAAAATCCTAATGCAATGTTTTATTTTCTAGTGTGGCACTCTGGATGTTTGTTTAGAGGATGTTTTAACTATTTTCAAATAAGGGTTAACCAAGCAATTAATTAATTAAATCATCAACCAGTCTTTGTGTCAAAACTTTAGTATATTTGTGTCCTTTGTTGCTAACAAATATGAGAGATAATAAATAGGAAAGATAATTAAAGATAGTCTCTACTAAATCACTGATGTAGATTGACTCACGTTCATATATTCATGCCATAAGTCCCAGTGAGTCAAAATGGGAACCAAAATTCCGATCGAAGAGAAGACAATGTCGGAGGCCTAGTGCTTGAAGGCCATTGGTTCTTTGCGATTTTCACACGCCATATTGTAAAGAGTCCCTGCATTGTCACAGCATCGCATGATAAGTGGAGCGATTTCTGGACTCATGTGAGAGAAAAAGTTCTAAGAGATCATCCACAAAATCTAAAGAAGTTAAAAATATTCTTGAAACTTCTTCACGAAGTTCAAAAAAATCCATCCAATATCCTATTATGAGTGTGACAAGGATTGGATTACCACGTAGATATTTATCGGTACATCAGAGGGATACGCGTAGAGCAGCTATAGAAACTCGGTTTCGTTTAGTTATATTAACGTTCCGTTTTAAAGCAACATTAAGGTTGTTTGGGGATGGATCTCGTTATTTTGAGCCGTGGTCAGATGATGAGGTCGACGTCTGAGGTGGTACCCCTTCTCCACATCACACCACACCAGCCTGAGGAAGTTTGGCCCTGACGGATTGAACGCGCAACAGACGGTTCTTCGGTGGAATCGTGTCTCGAACCTGAGACCCTGCTGCAAGAACCGAGACCTCACCACCAGGCGCCTATAGGCATTTGGACAGTTGTAATTTTATTTATTAAAATAAATTCTTTGCGGCATTCATAGACTTGCTCAATTTTTATTCCTTCAATATAATATGATCCTATGTTATTATGCATTATAAGTAACTAGAAGCAATTCAATGAAAATAGGAAATTCAAATGTTACCTGAGATCGTGAATTTCAGAGCCACAGCCCGTTACCAAGAAGAAATGGTCGTCTGCCAGTCTTGTCACGGTGATCTCTGCATAAACCTTTCCCTTAGGGGTGAGGAGATGAGCGATGTTGGTTCTCCCGATCTGAGAGACGTGAGTATCTGTTACATTCTGATTGATTAGAACAGACTAATTCATAAAAGCACATTTTTATTAATTTGAGGAAAGTGGGAGATTCAATATAATGGCAATGTGCGTGTAACAATATACAGTGTTCTCCCGGAGCTCTCAAATGTGTGGAACCATATACAGTTTGAGCTTGGAGATCCTTCAAGATGATGGCCAGTAACGTTCGTTTGATTTTCACGTATTTCACCTGAAAATGCCGGATCGCCGAAGGGACCAAAATGAAGAGGTGACGGATCATAGAGAATCCATTATAATTGGATTGGTCACTCATCTGATAGAAATATGGCTAATTTGCTTAGTACCTAAAGCAAGAAAATCGCAAGCGATAGATGGAAATACACTGCTCAAAACAATTAGGGAAGCAAGCAAAAAAAAAATCAAGAAAACCGTGTGAGACAGCCTCGTATTGGCATACAATGGGTAGTACACGCGTATCCATGCACAATACAGAGAAAAAATAAAACAATGTGGAATTAAGCTTTAATTCTTTGAAAATATGGAAAAAACATGAAAAGATGATTTAGTGCAACAATTTGTTACATGTAAACGATAAGAAAAGGCTCTGAATAGACATGATGCATGAGTTTTAATAGGGCGTTTGGTCTTCTCGAACAGCTAAGACTGCTGCACACCTGTTTGCCATGGATGCGATGAGGTTATAGATCAGACTTTGGGGAATACGGTTCCATTCCTCAAGAAGTGCAATCTCCAAGTCTGGGACAGTCACAAACGGCCTTGGCCGCGCAGCAATGCGTCGTCCGAGCATGCCCTAAACATGCTCGATTGGATTCAGGTCAGGAGAGCACGCTGGCCATTCCATGCGCTGTATTGTTTCAACTTCAAGCTTGTTCTTCACCAGACGAGCTCTATGAGGTCGGGCATTATCATCCTGGAAAATAAAGGAATCGCCAATGGCTCCAGCGTAAGGGATGACATGAGATTGTAGTATCTCGTCTGCAAACCTGCGGCCCGTCAAAGTGCCATTCCGAATGATATGCAGGTCCGTACGTCCACCTGTGCTGATTCCATCCCATACCATCAAACCAGCTCGTCTGTATTGTGACCTTTCACGAACGAATGCGGAGTTATTTCGAGTGCCCTTCTCCCGCCATACCAGAACACGTCGAATGTCACACTCCAGACTGAATCGGGACTCGTCTGTAAACAGCACTTGGTTCCAATCATGTTGCAGCTAATCTCGATGTTCAGCGGCCCATCTTCTTCGGGCCTCACGGTGACGGGGGGTCAATGGAATGCAGACCATTGGCCTACGTGCATAGAGCCCTCCCCCATGAAGCCTATTACGTACTGTTTGGCTGGACACCCTTCGTCCTGTTGCCAAGAACAACTGTCTTTGCAGCTGAGTAGCATTCTCTGTTCTGTTTCGATGGGCTGTTAACCGTACATACCGGTCATCAGTTGCTGTAGTGGCGCGTGGCCGACCTTTTCCTGGTCGACGTCTAAAATTTCCTGTTTCTTGGAATCGATTCCACAGCCTTGCAACAACACTTCTGGCGATTCCAACAGCGTCCGCGACACTCCGTTGTGTTTGGCCTGATTACAGTCGGCCTATGACACGCCATGCCATGGATTCCGGTAAATCACGTTGTTCAGACATTCTCATAAGCTTGTCTCAAAAACAGAAAGACTGCGCAATCAAATTTCACAGTTACGGCAATAAAACAGATGTTTCTGCAACATCCCAATTTCTGACCTTATCTCCTTTTTCTGGTTTTTGACGTCATGAACTTAGATTTGCATATAAAGTTTTCTTCTTCTGTTTCCTGGCAGGCTGTAATTTATGGATGATTCATTTTATGTTACTTATTAGCAGACATATTTGCGTAATTCTGTTAAAACCATGTGTTCCCCTAATTGTTTTGAGCAGTGTAGAAAATGACCAATAACAAGACATTTTATTATGTTTTGCAAGTTTTACGCATGATACCTTTCAGGCACGACGATACAATCTATGCGTCAAGAATAATTTGTCCAACCTGAAGTCTAACGATATCTTTTAAATCTGAGGCAGTCTGAAGATTTATACTTTGGATTGCAGGTATCCCGCAGTCATAAATTCATTGGATTGAAATTTGAGAAGATCATGGCCGGAAATCTGTCACTGAACTCTTGTGTGTGACAGAAGACCTCCACATAGAGAAGAGCATCATCTTGTATCCACACGATGTCAGAGCATTTATTTCACTGATGCAATTGCATAATTAGTCAACCTTTCTAGATTGCAAGTACTCATTACAGACCACGTTTGTAAACTCTCTTAAATAACTTCTTCAAAAGAGTAATAACTGAGAACGAAGATGCTTGTTATACCACACCATATAGTCATGCATTCATCAAACAACGGGGAAGCACAACTACATCTTTGGAAATATTGTTCAATGCATGCAGTTTTCCAAATTAATGTTTCCTTCATCAGTCAACGAGCGATACCTCTCGTCCATTCACAAAATTAGGTCATCTAGTATTATCGTCACACTGGAGGAGAAATTCATTAGAAAAATATAACTATAGTTGGTTATCATTCGCTCGAAACATTGAGAAACGATGCGAAAATACGTGGAAAGCAATATACACGTGGACAGAGTAAAATCTTGAGGACTTTTGCAAAATATTGAAAGCGTGTGCCTGCAAAACCAGCTTCTCTCATCGGCTCATGGGTTTCAGCGACACCTTCACACCTAGGCAGGAACGGAATGTCACCCACGCCTATATTGGTCCTAATAGCAAACTACTTTCTTCAAATTTTCGTATCAAGTTCTTTATAGGCTTTGGCGAACCCCATGGTTTCTGCAGTGGATATGCAATGCCTGAACTAAATTTTGTCCGCCCAGAAAATAAATTCTTGTGGTTTCCACATGCTGTTTTCCCTTAAGCAGTATGCTATTCAGAATGCTAGACGTGCATCATTGATTTCTCTTTCACTCGTTGTGACAATGCAACTCATGGCTGTTCTGATGTCTAATCAATCAATCTGTGTATCTTGGTCTTTTCATTTTGTTCAGCGGGAGATTCAGTAGGCTGAGATTGGAACCGAAACGTGCTTTTTTATTTTCATTTTCAAGAACTCGCCATTTCACCGCGCCTAAATTGCTTGCAACAAAGCCAAAGTATGCACTGCATCCATCGTTATTGAAAATTATTTCAAAAAAATATCAAAAATTGAAAAAGAGGGAACGTCTGAAAATGGCACACGTAGAAAAGTCATTTACAAGCGACAAGTGAAATTGTCGAATTCCAGATAGCTACAGTTGTGCCTCACACAATGCGTAATCTGGCTGTGCGAACGAGTTTAACAAGTTTAGTTTCTGAAAGTTTTCGAGTGAAACCACTATCATAAACAGCTATTTAGATCTACCTAAATGCATATAGAAAAGTTTGGATAACTGCAACAGATTTAATAGCTTGAATCCTAACGATCAACACAGGTCACTTTTTTGTAGGAGGTGCATCCCGTCATCATCCCCATACCATTTCTGTACAAACCAAGTCGGCTAGAACCAACCACCAGTCTAGAAGCTTTTAATTCTCACGTCTGTGGTGCATTATAGAAGGATAGTTCTCCAGAGAAAGGAAACTGAAGCAAGCTATAGGCAGCTTTTAAAAACATTCAAGCTTTCTTTCACCTCCACAATCTTTCATCTTATTATTTGTATACATGTGTGTGTGCGAAATTACCACTAACTGATGAATGTGTAAAAATGTGGAGGATTTTAAACTTTAAAACTGAGAGTACAAACCTTCGGAAGTTTATTAGCCAACATTTTGTCGAGAAAGGTTGCAGCATCCGGACCTTTGGCGTCGATCTTGGCGAAAGGCGTCAAATCCAATATCCCAACTCTGCTCATCACCAGGTTGCATTCTCTGCCTACAGCGTCAAACCAGTTGGTCCTGCGAAAACTGGGTCTGTAGCCCTTCTCTTCGGATTTCGTGGAAAACCACGCAGGTTGTTCCCAGCCTACGAATAGCAAATTTAAAAATAAATTTTTTTAATGTTGTTATTGTCTTTCGATTTAGAAAAACCGAATTTTATCTACATGCTAAATGAACGTCGTTTCTCATCAAATCCCTTCATAATACAAGGATTTTTACAATATATAAATTGGAGTTTATCCTGTAATGCTTATCTTGGAAGCTTCCTACTGCTTTTGAAAAGTAAAATGCAGTGTAACCCTTTGCAGTCCGAAAAATAATTAGAGACAAAATTATTCACCTAATACAAAGATTTGTTTATTGCTATAAAAAAATAAATATATATAATTCTTTTAAGTCGAATTTCTTTGAAAAATTAATCTGCATCTCTTAACCATTATGTAGGCGCTTTTAACAATTAAATTTGAAAAATAAATAAATAAAACGTCGAAATGATGCACAGTCTTGAATGTCGAGTCACACTCGACATCAGAACACAAAGGGTTAAGTGTGGCACGACCACTCTTTCAGATCAAGTTCCACCCAGCAATATTGCATTTTTATCCCATTTTTGAAGTGTTTTCGTAAGTCGCGACTCAACAACTTTTTATCGCGCAGGAGACGCTCAGCAGTGGTTTCGTCGGCAGGGCGCCGGGGCCTCAACCCCTATCCCGGTCACCACGAAATCCGGATCTGGACTTTATAGCTTAGAAAGTCTCACGATTGACTTTTTTCCAAATCACTGCAAGCCAAATTTTCAAATGAAATCCATACAAGCCGTAGCAAACCAGGTCATCGAATACAACTCCCACATCTCCTGCGGTCAAAGTTTAACCCTTCGGAAAACTTTCGACTCTGCTTCCTGCTCATCGTCTGTCAGCTGGATTATTCACGCGCACGTCAATGCAATAACTCAAAACCACAACGACTGAGATAAATGAAATTTATATAATCTAATTCTATGCCAAGTTTTGGGACCATTCTGCAAAAAAGAAGGAGATCCAAAATGTAATTTTTTAAAATCATAACATTAAATGAACCCTATTATCATGGTATGATAAGAAATCAAAAAGAGTTTTTCTAGCTTCAAATTGAAGATTTTACATTTCGACTCTACTAATTAGCGAATTACCTGCGTGGAAACCCATTTCAGCACCACGGATCCGCATGGCTTTGTAGGCTCCCGAAACGCGAGCAGTGGGACGCCCTGCGAACCGCTCTTCTTTTGGATAGGTGTAGCCGTTGTTCATGCCGTAGGTCTCGGCCGCCTTCTCGGTGACGTATTCCCTGGAAAGCAAGCAAAGCTCAATTTATTGACTTAAAATAACGTCCCGTTTTGAAGTAAAGATGATGTGGCTGTTAACTCAGGAGTCATTTTTCCCCTCTCCAAATCGTTCCACCAGGACGTTTGAATTCCTATGCCAGGTTAAAATGGGTGGGTGCATCCGAGTTTCATTAGTGACAGAGAGGCTCGAAACGCATTGATGGCAGTTGAAGAGAACACATTTATTCCCAGAGATTTATTCCACGGCACCGTAATTGGCAAAATCTTAGCTTGGAACTCTTTTCCAGATGTCAGGAAGGAACCGAAAAAAGAACGGGGTGCGAGTGATCAATGCATTTTAAGCCGCTAATTCTGTATAGATAATAGCTAAACCTACGAAAATTCTCTTATATAAAGGCCTTAATATAACGAAAGCACTTGGCGGAATTCAGTGTTGAAGAGGCAAAGGCAGCACTTGCGTATCCACCAATGAAAGAAGCATGCATCGGTTGCCGACACAGTCGCTGTGATGTTTGGCTACCATTGGCGACGCCTGCGGAAACGATTGGCGAGGTTCGCCACCCCCTTTGGGGTTGTTGTTGTTTTTGTTTTTGTAAGGAGAGGGAGAGAAGAACTTGTTTAGCGGACGGAGAAGGGAGTCTTCTGCTTTTGCTTAGATTTAGAATAGGTATTTAAAGAAAAGTCTGAGTGCTGTATTTTATTTGAGTATGTGCCTTTTCTAAAGAAGTTTAGAAAGTTCGAGTCATTACAACACGCTCTCTTAACCAGAGAGCATGTTCTTTGCAAATATTTTTCACATTTAAACGAAATAAAGCATTAAAAAATCTCAAGGGTTCGGGACTTCATAAAGCTTTAGCGACGCTCCTACTCAAGAGCTTATTTCGCCAATTGAATCGTCTCACCACGAGCAAAGTGGCGCAGGTTTAAGGGTGGAATTAGGTGTTAGGCAGGACGCGTTTCGTGAGCCCTATTTTAACGAGCCAATCATATTAGCCCATTTTTAACATGATGACTATCGTAGACTCATATCCATTTTATTCATCGGTTATGATTCCAGACTCCCGGGGATTAGGGATTTATACTCAATGTTATTGATGTATTGGTTCCGTTTCATAAATATCTTATTTGCTGGGCGAGAATAATGCGACATGTATAATCCTGCAAAATTTAACTTGATAAAGCGTTAATATCATCCAAACATTTTATAATTTACAGAAAATGGATTCTTTTTATAGCTATTTATTCAGCAAGTAGAAAAATAGTTTTTAAATTATTGACTTGCAGCTCCCTCTCCCATCCCAGCGGGTCCAGGTGGCTGTTTAGTTTCTCCAAATAGAAGTCTGCCATTAGCTAGGCTTCTATCACTCAATAAATCTGAGCGGCCTGACATGAGTGGGAAAAACCTGCTACCGAAGCGTGAATCGTAAAGTCTGTTTCTCAGCAATGCACAGCGAAGTTAATTCATCGAAAATGTCTCCGATCATCGCTTCAAGCAACCGCATATAATAAGGCCGCGCATAACACACTAGGATCTCGGCCTTGGAACTAGATGTTCGAAACATTAGGGGGTCGTCCCTTTCGAACATTATGTCTATTAAAGGTGCTACCCAGAGAACGCCTTTGTTCGACGCCGTTGTTCAACAAAAGTTAATAAATTTTAACCGTTGGCATTAATTAAGAATTTTTATAGAATCTATCAGATGAATTACAGTACTTTCATGTTTATGAAACTGCAAATCGATAAGCTGTCCATCCCCTGTTGGGTGGGGTTCAAAATATGATAATTGTCTACACTACAGTTGCTTAATCTTGTCACAAATTTCATCCATCCTGTAATTGACACATTAATTTATATTCAAACCACCTGCCAGTCAGATTTCCTCTGAGCATATTTTGTTCAAAATTTGACAGAAATATACAAATCTAGAGGAAATATCGTTACCGAATTTCACCTGCCAAGTTCACAGTGTTTTCACGTTATTATTATTTTTTTAAATCACAGATAGACCTGTTCCAGATGTGTTTTTTTCGAACTTAGAGGGTTCTAAAAGGCAGAGATTCGTCAAAACCTCGAGTTTGAATTTTCTTCCTCGTGACCGAGAAAGTAATGAGATCCCCGTGAAAGCGAGCTTACTTGGTTGTCCACTTGCCGAAACGATTGGGATCCGCTTCGTTGAGATCGAAAGGGGGTTCTCCGTTCAGGATCCAGTTGGCCAAGTATCTGCCGGCTCCCCCGGAGTGGATGATTCCGTATCTGAAAGGAAATAGCACCAAGAAAAGGAATATTATAGGATGGGAATATCAAGAAAGGAAATATCATATAGAAGGAATGCTATGCACTCTATGGTTGTTTACTCTAAATGAATTGAGGAGGATGATTCCCAGACCGTCAGAGATATGCGCACTGCGACGGTCAGGGAGAAGGATCCGTATGAGGCACAGCTTAATATCTTCGGTTAATCGAGTCAAAAATTGTAGAAAAACTTGAGTTTTGATTGCAGAGATTCTAAAACTGACAGAGGTAGTCGGATATTTAATATACTTAATCAAAACAATATTTTTATACGAGCTTTACAACTACAAATATATCGATATCAATAAATTATTCTAAAAAGACGATCAAACTTCCTTCCCACTCAACACACGACTGTGCTGATCACTCGTAAGTGAATATCAATCTTCATGAAACCCCACAGTTTTTCTCCTTCTGTGCGCATAAGCTTGCGAGACTTTGAAAAGTCACACGATCGAGAAGCAAGAGAAGGAACGAGCGCAATCTGAAATGGGATGGCAAAATGAAGCATTCATCACGTGCTCATTTGAAAGAAGATATAGCTTTTGATACATAAAATGAGGACTTTCGGAGGTTTAATTTAATTTAGTTTTAGTAACATTCAGACTGAAAGCAGCCCGAAGATTATTTTAGGATGGTCTGACCATGTAACTTTTGACCAGACGAGACCTCATTATAACAGAAATTATAGACTTACCATATAAATGGCAAAAGGTACACATTCTTTTTAAAAAGATGAATTTAAAATATGGAAAAGCCTTCGGCCTTTATATCAAAATGTCTTAGAACCCTTTCCCTCGCCAATATCCCTCAAATCTACTCTCGTCGAATTTCTGTCCCTGACTCATAGTAATGGAGGAGCACAAAAACAATCCGGTCACAGCTGTTCCCCCCCCCCACGCACACACACAAGAGTTTCAGAAATGCCCTCTTCAAGTCCTGAATCAATAATACATAATTTAGAAAAATTTAAGCCACAATTTCTTCCGCCGACCACTATTAATAAAAAAGAATTCAGAAGAAACTGCAGCCACGACTCTTCCTCAGATCTGACAATCTCAATTAAACATCGAAAGTAAAGTCTACCCAAAGCCCACAGCCATCCACATGTTGGGCAAGTCATGGAAGGGTCCGAGCAACGGTAAAAGGTCAGGTGTGTACATGATGGGTCCGTTGACCACCGTCTGTACGTCTGCACTCCTCAGTACCGGTATGAGATTCATCGCAATCTCCAGGTGGTCGGTCAGACGATCCAGGTCGGGCTGGAAGAGCTCCTTTCCGAATCCTGCATGAATAAAAAGTCAAGGATTTCATCATTAATCTAATGAAAAGTCAAAGATTCATTACTAATACAGAAAAAAGTCAAGTATTCATCATTATTATTGCTTGACGTGTCCGTTTTTCTTGCAGTTGTCTTGAACGAAAATGCCACCGAAATTTTCTTATTTCTTTAGGCATTAGCAAGAAGGATTGTATAAATCTATGAGAAGATAATTTCTGAAAAAGGCAGAAATTGAACTTTGAGCTATTCTCCCAAAAATTTCCTGAAAAAAATTTCGAAGCCCCCTAGCGAATTTGTACATTCTTTGCCATTTTGAATGACGAATCAATCATAACGCTGACAAGTTCAAGGAGCAAATTTCCTAAATAGAGCAATCATGATTTATGAAAAATTTAGTAATAATAACGATATTAAGAGCCATTGGATTCACTAGAAAAATGAATAATGTGATGAAGAATCTAAGAATTAGTTAATGAATTGAATAATGTGATAAAAAAAATCTATGGGGTCTCTGAAAATTCACTCCCATTTTAAGCAATTAATCTTTAACTATGAATACTTCATTGCATTTTTTAACTGGGCAATGTTTTTACTATTGGACACTGACGATTCAGAATCTCTTCCTCTATATGAAGGTCTATCGACTAGTGGATTTTGACGGAATAGAATTTTAGTTACTTAGTTAATACAAATCTGGAGGGGATCCTTTTTTCTCTAAATACCTTCCTACCTTGTGTATTTGTTAATGGTTTAAATTTTTTATGTAAGCAGTTTTATACATAAATTCTAATAAAAAAAACATTTAATTTCTGGAATTTTCAATGAAATTTATTTCAATACTTTGCATGTAAGAAAATTCAAAACTGGATTTAAAAACATTTTAAAACAAAATCGTAAAATATGAACAATAATAAACACAAAATACCATTTAGTTGTATGAGTGAGTATTTTTCTCGCATACGAAGTATAGAGGGAACGGTAGTCGTCTAGGTCAAACGAAAATTATACTGTAATCGTCAAAACATCCGAACTCGAGATTTTGATTATCTAAGCTTTAGACTTCCCTCGGTTCAAAAAAACACATTTTGGGCATTATGTTTTTCTGCCTGTGACAAAGATAACTCTAAAATATTTAGCTTCAGACTAATAAAACTTAGTAAGCTGCATAAAGAGCCACATTTGTAGATTTCTATAAAATTTTGAATAAAATCCGCTCAGAGGAAGTCTGTATGTCCAGCGGCTCGAATACGAGTTCACGCAAGAAGCGCAAAATGAAGAAAGCCGGAATTCGGTACACAAATCGAATGTCCGTAGTGCAGACAACTATCGATTTTCAAAGTTAATTCAGCACCAAGTTGAGCGTCTGTCTTCAGACATATGTAAATGTGGTAGTTCAAAAACATATGCTAGCAAGACTTTCAAGGATCAGTAAAAATGCTAAATTAAAGCCAAAACGTAACATTTCGTAATTATGGTGCGTCGTGATTGACGCTCTCTGAAATCAGACGTAGTGTAAGAAAATTTCGGGAAGGCCATTGCCGATGGCTTAAAAATTATAAGCCAACTTTTTTTGTTAAGTTCTTAATCAACACCACATAAAACTGTTAAAAAAAGTAGCTAGTTTGGAAAAATGACAGCATTTCAATGATAGTAGATTTTAACCCTTTCTGGAAAACAATATTTTTTACCTAAGGAAAAAAAATTTCCTTCCAAATCTCAATCAAGGGAGACCATAGGAAGCACACCTACTCAATTTTTAAACTTTTTTGTCAAAATTGATAAAAATTAAGGTATGTGCCAAATTGGGTACATTGGACATTCCCTTAACAGTTTGGCTTCACCAGAAGGTAGGCAAACCGTTACACAATTTTTAGATTAAAAAGAAATAATTCCTTATTAACTGCCTCTTTACAATAGTTTGTCTTACTAACAAAACATTTGAATATCCTTGGTCAAATTTTACCTTTCATGATTTATTTCAATGCACAATGTGTTAATCATCAATAACTCTATTACGGTCAAATATCAGATGGCAGCATAAAAAGTAATATGCAAGGAGGAAAAGAGACATTTTTCCAAAAAGTAAACAACAATGTATCCATGATAATATGTCTGATGACATTTGATTGCTTAGTGAAATAAATTTGGACAGAGCTACACATCAGAATCAAAAAGCACTTTCGAAGTCATCAGATGACTCTGATTTAACATCTTCATCACTCGAGCTTTCACCAGCATGAGGATCATCACTATCCTATGGTGGTAAAATTATATTTTGCACAACATCCCTCCTCCTTTTCCCATAAAAATTAACAGAATTCATTATCTGAAATGACAATAGGGTACAAATACTATATCTAACAATGCCAAGAATAAATGTTATAACTAGCCATTTAACTACTCTTTACTCTCAATTATATAAATATGACAACATCATGAATTATATTTATAAAATATTAGAAATCAGGTTTCATAGGCGATTTATTGACTTAAGTTGCTGTATTGCCGTAACAGCCCAGTGGGACGAATTCGTCCCACACTTTTTCTTCCTTCTATTTCAAATCATTTTAAACATTAATATGTTACGATTACATATTACATTACGGAAAACCATAAAGAATACAAAATAAATTTT
This sequence comes from Argiope argentata, assembly GCA_026289955.1. Lineage (NCBI taxonomy): Eukaryota > Metazoa > Arthropoda > Arachnida > Araneae > Araneidae > Argiope > Argiope argentata. The sequence continues at coordinate 78,735 of JAOUZG010009854.1, forward strand.
AGAAACTCATAAACTTATCTATGAAAGCCAAAAACTACAAGAAAAACACAGCAAGTAGACTATCGTCCACGTGGTTTGCTTCGACTTATTCCGATCGACGTAGGAGTTCCACCTTTCCCCGCTTGGTGGCAACACTTACTGCTGCCTGAAGATATGAATGCGCGGAAACCGTCACAATTGCTTATTATGGAATAACTCATTTAGCTACTGAGGCTTAACAATCAAGTGGTATGTGCCGAATGCGGAACACCTGACATTAAAAGGTGAATACGAATCAGTTTAAATGCCTTTGTAAATCATTGAATTAAATATCCAAAATATAAATCGTAATTTCCAGGATTCCTAATGTTGCAAAGCCTCTAGGACAGTTGTCTACTTTGCTTAGTTGATAATATAGCCTTGACTGTAACAAATCTACAGAATTTGTAGTCTTGTTAACAAGAAATTTGCAGATTCAAATTTATAAGGATGAACTCATCGACTTAAATGATTTCTCATTTACTTAAATCAAGAAATTTAAAACTTAAAATTTTTAAGTTCAGTTAAATTTTTTAAAGTTTCTAAGTAAAGTTAAAGTTCTTAAAATTTCAGAAAATAGAATCATTTATGCAGATTAATAAATTGGCTCTTACACTCTTTTAATTAGTTTCATGTTTCCAAAGATAGTATTTTGTCATCAATTTTACGTTCACTTCTTAATCTTCAGACATTTCGTGCAACTAACGCTTTTTCGATCACATTTCACCAATTTTATGTTCTTACTGGCTAATTATCGATTAATAGATTCATTTTAGTTGATTTATTCTATTTCATTCAAACAGGACCGCCCCGTGATTAAGTGGTGGCGAAAAACTGATCAAAAGATTCAACACTGAAAACACTGTAACAAGAAATTAAAATCAGAAAGAAAACTTCAAAAAGTTAATTAAAAATTTAAATTTATTATAAATATGATTTTCTACCAGCGCTACATGCGTCTATAATTTTGTTTCAACATCCACATGTTTCTATAAAAAAGAAAAATGTACAGAAAATTTCAGCATTCATTTTATAATGAAAGCTTGGATACAGACAGAACTTATTCATTTGACTATTAATATTTGAAATAACTACCTGTGGAATAATACATTTTTGGTATTATGTATGCGAAGGTTTGAATGTGAATTACAACACTTCTTTCAGCGCCATCTGCGAGGGATCTTTTTTTCGGAATTTGAGAATCGTTGCTTCTTGAGTGAATCTTTTCTGCCGAAGAAAAAGTCGCCCTGAGTGATATCAGAGAACTAAACTAGTCATGTAAAAGAGCCATTTTGACAGCAAGAAATACCTGCAAAAGGGTACTTTATCGTAATAGCCTTCCACGATTTGATCTTCCATTCAATGGGAAGTCTGGAATACCTCGACACGTATGCTCTGCACTTGAGCGACCGAATAAATGCTGTTTTAACTCGTTTCATTTACATTTTGTAAATACATAATTTGCGAAATTTATTATACTTATAATAAATAATTATATTTGTTTTGGAATTTTTTGAATATAATCTACTTAAATTTTTAAAAAAGGATTTTTAAACTTTTTATTTTAATCTTCGTATTTAATCCTTAAATTCTGACAAGTTCATGAAATCCAAACGTCGATGTGGAATTACAAATACATTCTTTTAATATATCAGAAAATATAGGCACCTTTTGGGACGCCTTTGATGGACCAGTCCTTTTTGACTTTCATTTTTTCTGGATGTTCGTAAGGTCCCACCAAGAGTCCACCTCGTTCTGTTCGCAAGTAAAACGATCCTTCCAAATGTCTTAAAACAGGTGGTTCGACCTGAAATAAAACGAATGCACTTGTAAAGAAGCTCATAAAATGGTAGAAAGAATGTAAACAAATGTCTTTAATTTATTTTCCTTATCTTTTATTATTCACTTTTCATTTGATAAATGCTTGTAGGAGCCTCGAGATTCATAGTCCCAAAGGTAGATGGATAGAAACTAGCAATGTTCAATTATGCGTATTCAGACATCATTTGATTGCAACTGTGGCAAAGAGTCAAAAATCAGTCTTGCTATTAGGTGTAATTTGTAGAAGTGTTGCGTCACAGAATGTTTGGCTGGATTATTACGGTGAGGAGTGGAACGGGAGGTCCTAAACTAAATGCTTTCTGCGTAGTTCTGAGCCCAACAACCTTATTCTCATTAAATAATGTTTAAAAAAGTAGAACAAGGTATATGATTGTGGGTGCCCAAAAGCTATGTTCTGTGAAGCAAATGAAAAAAAAAAGGAATTATTGTTACAAAAAAAAATTTCATTGCATAATCATCATTTTTGTAGCATTTGTTACAGTGGTGCACGAGTTTTTGTATGTCACATCTCACAAAGATGCTGCTTTCGGTGTTGAAGTAGTGAGTACGAAATCTGAAGAAGATACTCTGACAGTTTTGATTTTCACTTCTCCTTAATCCTCCTTAACTGATGTAAGAAATCCTCACGAATCAGAGACTCCCTTAATTCCCCCCCCCTTCCACTTAATTTACACTTCATCCTAAAAGTTTTATTTTCATACCCTTCCTTGAAACTTCGTATTTACCATCGAATCATTCATCACGTCTTGTAGCTTCACAAATTTATCTGCGAATTTCGGTTGGTTTAGTGTTTCAAGATTGATGTGGATATTAAAATAGAGCTTGCACGTGGCGGGATTCAATTTTTTAAAGCATTTTAAGTCCTCGACATCTCGGCGGTTTATAAATGGCTTCTGTTGTTCGCCTGTGAGGTAGCCAAGTTTAAGCACCTGCGTAAAATCCCGAGCGCCGCCCGCTCATTGCAAAAATTGAAAACGGAACTCAAAACTAAGCCTCACGTGTGCTTATGAGTTTTTAAAATGTTTCCAGAATGGGGAAATATGACTCTGTCTAGTGATCGAAAGGCTGATATTAAAAAAATCTAGGCTGTATGTTCAATTGTACAGGGACTCACTATTGGTGAATTCTCCGAAGCCTACAACGTTATCTTCGGTTCAGTTCAGCCCCTCCAGCTGAAGTTTCAATTTGCGATGCATGTCTAAGAGACATGCAAAACTGTTCAGTGCCAACCAAAAACATGATCGGTTTTCAAATGTCGCCAATCTTTTAGAATGTTCTGAAAAAATAGGAAAACTTTTTGAAAATGATCCAGAGGATGTTCGTAGTAATAATTCTGGAAAATCCTGAGCGGCTTTCGTCGAAACACTGGGAAGATCCAAACTGCACTTTGACATAAAAAAAACAAATAATAACAATTCTATTGATTTGAGTTGATGAATTGCTCATCTAAAAGAGGCCTTTAAGTTTGTATCCAGATATATTACTAAGTGAGGATGGCAGAAGGGATGGTAATGGAAACACCATTTTTCGCATTTAAATAAAAAGCTATTAACTTTAGTGGATAAGTTCAGAACAAAAAGTTTCAGGCATTGGTAAGGAAGTTCTTTTACTTATAGCTTTTAAAATGAAAGAACTGTGATTTTAAAAATGAAGTTTAGTAAATAGGGCTCTGCACAATACTACAAATAAATATCTTTTTCCATGCCTCACGGCCACCACTCTTCTTTCTTTGATGACTAATTTTCTCGACAGCTTTCAAAACGGCCGCCAAAACAGAGTGTTGCCTTACAGAATTAAAAAAGACCAGTAAAATGCGCTCTTTAGCATTGTTATTGCTTAATTATATCAAGAATAAATTTTAAAATCCGTGTTTGGAAAAAATGTAATTTTTTAAAAATTCTTTCTGTTTTTTTAGAATCCTACTGAAGCATAGGTTACAGATAAAGAAATACTTGGTAAGAATTTCACATCGGTAGCAACATTGTTTTTGGAAAATTTCCAATTCATCTTCAAAAAGGAGAAAGTTGAAAAAGACTACGCAATGTTCATGATCACCAGATACCAATTAGTTTCGTCACTCTGTAAATTGGAATCCTAATCAGTATTTGGATACCTAACCTCTTACGATCCCACACTGTTTGGAAGGGACGCTGAAGGATCGAAGAATGTGAATGGTGTGCGCTGAGGAAGACTTGTGTTATGCCATAGCAAAGCATGCACCGAAGGAATGAAAGTGAAAGAGGTCTGAAGCAGCTGTCTATACGTCTACTCAATAGATGATCTAAAAATGCAATGGTATGGAGTGCCGTCAGGCTATTTGCGTGGCGAGAAGGGACTGTGAATGGCCGACTTCATCTGCCGTACGGAAGCGGTGAACTTGTAGCTGTCCGGCGAGTTCATTCCCAAATCGATTAGTTCCCCCCCCCCCCTGAGACTTTAGGAAGGTTCTATTGAAACAGTGTTCCCTTCAAGATTAATCGATCAAAAGTAGGTACCTATAACAATTAATATTTGAGTACGCATGCTTATTATCGATTATTTTTGTTAAGTTGCGTTAATTGAAAGTAACGAATAAGAAGTAGCATGTAATTCGACCACGCGAGTTCGCTGTAACTGCGATATTCTGGAAGCTACTGCATGTGTGGTGAAATCCAGCTTTTAATACTGTATTCCGATATTTATGAAGCATTTACAGATTCTTTGAGAAATGCAATACGAAGTTGGGGCTAAAATAGTAAAAGAGATTCTATAACATAAACAAAAATTCGTTAAGGAATTTAACATGAGTAGTGTCTTTCAAGAGTGCGATATTTGATACATAGAAAAGTTCAAAAACACCGCATAGTATTCTCACGATTCTTTGTGGAGTTACATAATTTAGCTATAGTTTATCTTTAGTCAAAAGTCAGAAACCGACCGACAGATGAGTCTGACGGTCGGCCACATCAAAGAAACGCCGCACTGCTACGCAGCTGTGACGCGATAGAGCGTTGCCTTTATGCACATTTTTTTTATCTCTCAAAGCTTACCTTCAGTTCCTGGACTTTCTTCAGAGGCTTGGAGATCATGTACTGATGCTCAACAGGTACCAAAGGGAGTTCCGTGTTCGACAGCCGCCCCACTTCTTCAGCCCAAAATCCTGTTGATGAACAATTGAGAAATGACCCAATAGTTGAAAAGATTATTTATTTACTTAAAAGGAAACGCCCTGTAGTGGGTAGTAGTTGCGATCTTTCGTGCAAATTTAGCACTTCTACTGATATGGTCAAGTGGATATGCATTTTGAACGCTTTTTTACCCCGAATAAGACTAAAATTTTAAATGAAACTACAAAAGGATAACACCTGTAGACAGAGAATCAATCGGAGATTGCAAATTTTACTGATTTAATTATTCCGTCTAATAGTTATTATTTGCATTTATGGAAAAGTATGGGCTCGCACTTAATCATTCTTTAACAAGTTGGGCTCCAAATTTGATAAAAATCTACATATTTTAAATGTTACACATATGTACAAAATTTCATCTACCTAGCTCTTTTAGTTTGTAATCATTGTTGAGATCGAACAATCAAACGGATTTCGTTCAAAATTTGATAGAAATCTATAAATTTCCTTCATACACCGAACTTCCTTCGTTAGGGTGAAGCGGTTTTGAGGTCACAGAGAAACTGACAAAAAGCCAAATAGGTTCCAAGTTTTTCGAATTATGTTGATCCAAAACTTGGCGATTCGCCAGAATATAAAGTCGAATTTTTTCTTTCCACACGAGAAGGTAAGAAAAGGTCAGAGTCGCAAGTGCGAAAATGGACGAACCTGAAGCGTTGATGACTCTCTTGGCTACGATGGTGCCTTGGGGAGTTACCACATCCCATGCCCCATCATTCCGGAGCTTTAAACCTTCCACGGGGCTTCCTAGGCGGATAGTGGCGCCGTACTTCCTGGCACCACTTGCGTACGCCATGGTCAGCGAGTAGGGATCGATATGTCCATCGTAAGGATTATACAAACCACCTATAATCTGAAAAAAAATAAAGATCTGTGATATGCCACTAGAATAAAATAAAATTTTTCATGCACTTGTTGGAAGAGTGGGTTATCTAAATCGTAAATTTTAGCAATCTCCTCTTTGTAGTCTTTCCACGTCAAAAAGAAATTTTTTTAATTAAGTTTTTTCTTATCTAAATAAAATAATTATGATCTTTATTACAGCGAAAAATCGCTTAACAAACTGCTCGCATAAACAGTAATAAAAAGACTCGCCTATGGAGCAGTATTTCGCAGAACAAGTGAAGAGGGCCCTTATATCTACATGAAAGAAGTTTCGGGCACGTCACATTATCAAATGCAATTTCCAGGGATTTTGAGCAAGTGCTTGTAAGCCCCAATCGGCGGAATTTTGTTTTTAAAGAAATTTACGAGGTTTAAACAACAAGACCATCAAAAACCTGGTAGAAGAGTCCATACAGAAATACCGAAGCTACGTTCTGCGTCACAATAAAAAGCTGCGATTGAGATTTGATCAAGAGCAGAAGGAACGACGACAGGTGCGGTAGAATAATAACTTTCCAATGAAATAAGAGATATGAGGAGAACTTGGGAAATTATTGCACCCTGTGTTGAAAAATTCCGTTTTGATAAGACATTAACTACGTACGCTTCAAATTCATTGAAAAGAATCCTTTTCGTCAAATTTTGAAATGTTTAGCCAAACACAAACATTTTTAGTCCATTTTGTTTGTAAAAAACAATGCACTACAAAATAATAGATTGCATTGTTAAGATTTGTTTCAATTTTTTTCCCATCATTATTCTATTTTACATGAATTCCAAGAGGGGGGAAGCGAATTTCATCACTTGTAAGATTCGGGAAAGAACTGACCTCGTTAAGCGAGATTACTCTATAATTTACAATTTTAGATGTTTCCACTAATAAGAAGTGTGCTTACCCCATCCATGTTTAGCAAAGGGAACAGTTCTGAAATCTTTTCGGGACCGATGATTTTTTGAGGCGCCTGTTGCCAGCCTTGCCTCTGCATCTGGTACTTGAATTCCAGCATCCGCTCTTCTGTTGTCGCCAGCCGGATGCTCCCGGGTCGGTGAAAACTCAAAGGCTGGAAGTGAAAGGGGTGCTCAATCAATAATAAGACACTGAATCCAGACGGCTCTTCTTTCTATGGACAGAGCGGAAACCTGACGTTAAGATCTCAGCTTTGGAGTCGGGGAGTTTCGGATTTGAGAAGCAATTCTGCCAATGCACTGACGGGCCATCCAACATCTTATGTAAAATATCCTCCCTTTGGTGTGCCGTAGAGGCCTAGGAAGAAGAATGCAAGCCCAGACATCAGCCTCTTCACTTGACAGCGGCTCAAAATGAGGAGGTCCGTGTCAAATCATCCCTCGCGTTTTTTCAAAATCGAAAATGAACCCCTTGACCAACATATTAATTTAACTTCAAATTAGATCCTATCCTCCAAATGACAATTAATTTGGGATATTTATTGTATTTCAATTCCTGTAATAATATAAAGGCATTTGAGTGACTGTTGCACTATTAAATGATTTTTAGCTTTTTTAAATTATCTAACACTTTAATTGTGTTACATATTTAAATTTAAAAATACAGTAATGAAATGCGCGAGTCAGACTTATCATTGCACGCGAAGGGGTGAGTATAATGAAGCTAAGTTTCTAATTTCTGTAAGAGTTGTCAATAGGAATCATAACGCCGAATTAAAAAGACCCTTTTATGAATTAATTTAATTAACGGGGATCATAATATTTAATTCCAGCCTCCCTTTTTCTGAAACGTCATTCACGAGTCATAATACAGCGCCCCGAGATCCGGCATTATGTCCTGACAAACAGATGGGCCTCCAAATCGGAAAGACAAACTGAGAGTTTCCGGAATACCTCAAATCTGGCATTAAAACGAAATATTTGATGCACGATCGTAGAAACTGACCCTCCTTCGGGCGCGCCATCCAGTCGACCCGCCCGAATGGCGGGACGCAGCCATCACGCCAGTCATCGCTCCATTTGCATATCCCCGATCAAAGTGCAAAAAGGCCCTAAAAACAAAATCTGGGTCGATTTTCTTTACTCGGCGTTTTTTCCGATCACTCAGTAGATCATTGCCGAGCAATCTGAAGCATCAGATTCGAGAGATGTGCAGCAAATGAAGCAGCGAAGCTCTCACTGTTGAGTCAATTGTTTATTTTTCACAAAAATAATGAATAATTTATGTTTTCATGAGTTTCATTCGCTCGACTCGCCAGCCGAGTGATTCGTCAGATGAGCGATTTACACCTCGTACGTGTCTCTAATAGATGGATTCCATCGCTCTTCTTCCAGCAATAGACATCATCCTTTCAATAACGTTCATTTCAACTGATTTAGAACACTTTTTGGCGTCTTTTTTCGATTAATGAACAAAAAAATTTACATCATTTGACATCGGTTAATTTTAATCATTGAGCCTTATTCTTAGATCACCTTTCACTAGGATCAAAAAGGAATTTAAACAGAGCATTTTTTAAAAATAATATATAACAATGCTTATAGGTTGTAGTGTCATTATTTGGAAAATGTAATTTTGTCTGATGCAAAAATCATTCAGAAGACTGTTTATGGTAAACCTTATAACTCTATTATCAATGTCATGTGGGGATTTCTTTGACAACAGGGAGTTCAAAGAACTCAAAAAGTTCCCTAACAGAAGCTTTTTCAAATTTTTAATTTGATTCTGAATTTAAAAATCAGAGATATGTGAGCGTTTTACCTCCATATGGTCAAATTATATTATCGCATAAAATCCATTTCTTCACTACTATAAAATACAAAAATAAATAAATATATATATGAAACAAATGAGAGTTCATTTTTGTGCAGCATTTTTCAATTCCCTACTATTAGTTCACACTCTCCCTATATATATTTATATATCTTGTTCAAATTTTCAATCGTTAATAAAATACTTTTTATTCGTCCACTCAAATTCTAGTTAATCTTTTTAAAACTTGTAGTGGCTAACGCTTGATGTTAACTATTAATTCAAAGATTAAATGTAATTGATTTTTAATACGTTTAATTAGAGTTTAAGCAATTTGTAATGAAAATTGAAATTAACAAGCAGTAGCTCTATTGGTAAAATGCAAGGATTTCAGTATTTTTCACGTGAAGGTGAAGAATGAAGAATGCGAGTTCAACTTATGCGAAAATCAATATTATATATATATATATATATATATATATATATATATATATATATATACCGGGTGGCCAGAAATAAAACACCCCTACTCTGACCTCCCTGGATATCGAACTACTCAGTGTAAAGGCTTGAAAATTTGTGGACATACTATTCAAAAAATGGGGAAACGGATTTCACGAAAAAAAAATTTAGTTCCAGAAATCACCGATAGGTGGCGCTGTACCACTGGACGTATGCTGAAAAGACACAAAAACACGTTTTAAACATTTTATTTGAAAGTACCAAGCATACATGAAACAAGGACGTTATCGATGCAGGGAATGCTGCTCAATATGGTTCCCTTCCTGAAGATGTAAAATGTGAAGTCTGTGGACAGCTTGATCAACTGCGGATCGTAACTGGTCATCTGAGATGCTTCTCACATGCAGACTGATACTCTCTTTCAAATCTGCCAAGGTTATCAGACGTTCTCGATAAACAAGGTTTTTTAAGTGTCCCCAAAGCTAAAAATCACACGGATTAAGATCCGGTGAACGAGATGGCCAAGTTGTCGGAAACGCGCGACTGATTATTCTGTCAGTGGTGAAATGTTGGCGAAGAAACTGTTGCACAGGGAGTCCAATGTGTGGAGGTGCTCCATCTTGCATAAAAGTAATGGTGTCAAGGCATTGGCGCTGCTGCAAATGGGGTACAACAAATGTTTCGAGCATCCTTTTGTACCTGTTGGCCGTCACGGTACATGTCTCAAGGCCATTGGAAGTAACCTCTTCGAAAAAGAACGGTCCAAGGATGAATGTGGCTGTGAATCCACACCAGACTGTAACTTTCGGTGAGTGGAGTGGAATCTCTTGGAAGGTACGGGGGTTTGTCGTGTCCCATATGCGACAGTTATGGGTGTTCACTGTTCCACTGAGGTGGAAATGGGCCTCATCGCTTCACAGAATCTGCCACGGCCACGATGCATCCACTTCAACTCTAGCAAGAAATGTCAATGCAAAGGTCAGTCGCATCTCCCTGTCTGTGGCCAGCAATTGTTGATTAGGGCGGATTTTGTACGGGAAACAATGCACCATTTTTCTGAGTACGTTCCACACTGTGCTATAGGGAACACCCAAGTGTCGTGACACTGCACGTGCACTACTGCAGCCTAAAACATTATCCATTGACTGTTCAACAATACCGGTGGCAACATCTTCAACGACATCTGAACGAACCGGTTTGCGTCCTCGACCAGGCTGAACTCCAAGATGTCCAGTTTCCTCGAATCGAGCGATCATTCTCCTGAGAGCTTGTGGAAGCAATGGTCCCTTACGCAAATCCTTAAGTCGGCGAAACTCTCGAAGTGCTGCTGGAGCATTTCCTTTATTCTCGTAAAACAACTTCACAAGCAAAGCGCGTTCTGGCAGCGTGACAGCCATCACTAATAAGAATGACATTCCCCACCTTTTAACTTCTTTCCCAGAACATGGCTTCTAACCATGCTTTATGCAAATTTTTCTGGTTACAGTATGAAATTGCAGTTACAACGGGAGTTCTAGCTTCTTTACTATTTTTATTTTCCATAAGGGGCAGAAAAATTAAAAAGGAAGCATGGAAGCATTCCATTCCGCATAAACATTTTAATTTTTATTATTATTTGTGTCTTTTGATCATAGTTCCAGTTGTGCAGCGCCACCTATCGGTGATTTCAGGAACTAATTTATTTTTCGTGAAATCCGTTTCCCCATATTTTGAATAGTATGTGTACAAAATTTTGAGCCTTTACACTGAGTAGTTCGATATCCATGGAGGTCAGAGTAGGGGTGTTTTATTTCTGGCCACCTTGTATATATATAATGAAAAACACATTTAAATGATTTGCTGAGAATAAATAGCAGAGTCGTGGCCGAAATCATGGAGAATGCAGGTTGAATTTTTAGTTCTTTTTATTCCATCACGGGAGTAGGCATTATTTACAAGCGAAGGCGACGTGCACAACACAGAACGACACAACACGAATTCACGAAAGCTAAGTGTACAAAAGGAGCGGGAAATCATTATCCCTGGTCTTAAATACCAAGACTTTGATAGGGATAAATATTTTTTATAGAGCTTATAAACTTGGATTTCAGTGGGGATTTCCAATTCTCACATATAAGAGGTAAGGGAAACACGGGGATCTTTTTAAAAGTATTTTGTTTAGGTCAGCCATTTTCATCTCGCCCACGGAGTGTGAGAAAGTAACAGGCGTTTAGCCGTTTCAGCAATTTTACACAGCTTCTCTTGAATTAATTACCTAGAGTGAGAGGAATGGATCATGAAATAAGAGAATATTTTAGAATGATATTACTATGGGCTAAATTAAGATATGGCTTTGGAAATTAATTAGGATTAAAATTAAGTGTTAAAAAATATCATTATATATATATATATATATATATATGCTTTAAGTATATCCAAATGATTTTCGAGATTGAGTTCGCAGTTGTGGCTAGATAGAACGATTTTTTTCAAAAAATAAAATTGAAGATCTTTTAATCTCTAGGTTCCATTTCGATTTCTCTCCATAAAGCCTTTTACATCAATTGTTGGTCGTTTCTTCTACCTAACATTAGGATTGAGCTACGTGTCGTGAAGGTGAATGGAATATTGCAAGGAAATTCGCTTTCTATTTTGCCACTTTATATCGTGATTTTGTCATATGTATAAGCATATTTATATGAATTGTAACAGTTTAATAAAATGGAAATAAAATAAAAAAATTTCTTTGTTGACCTAAGAAGAAACTGACTTTTTTTTCATAACTGTCTTATTCTACATTTCTAAAGAAATTTTTAAGTGTATTTTATTTCTTGCTACATTTCTATTCATGCAGGTTGTGAATAAATTAAGTAGTTTCTCGCATACACATATTTACACTATGTATGTAATTCAGATCAAATTTCAAAATTAAAATAAAAGTATACAATTCAAGATAAAAATATTATCATCCTAATGTATTTTGGTTTAGAAATTCCAATGTCCTTTTAATATTTTTTCCTTTAACTTCTCATATTGTGGTGGTTTTCTTTTAAGGGACACGAGCAAATTATTTTATCGAAATTCTTTATAAAAATCTTTTTAGACACGAACTTTTATTTTTATTTCCAACGCTACCCTATTTTCTTATCGGCCTATTCAAATGGAATCCTAGGATGCACGATGAAAAATTTCAGCATAAAAATAATATCAATAAAAATTTTTAAATTCCATTTCATTTTTTCTGATTGATTATGAAATTAATTAGAAAATAGATCCACAGAGTCTATTTATCCCTTTAAATTCAAAAGGGCATCTCATATAGCCAGGGAAGTGGCGAGTTTCTACAATAAATAATTATACCAATTTATTGAGACAGGTTAAGCCGGTGTTACACGACCTGTGGTCTTCACAGATTTGGTCGTAAAACTTACATTCGACCCACTGGGGGACTACACTCCCCCGTCGCCTGTGGGATGCCTGAAGACGTCGGAGAGCTTCCCGCAAAATGTCGGTAAAAAGGAGAAACATCAAAGAACCGGGAAGTTTGTTTGGGCACGGGTGGGTGGGGGTAAAATTAGCGGAGGGACACTTCGTTTTGTGGTCAGTTTGTTTTGAGCAGCCAAGCAGTTTTGTCCTTCGAGTTTTTAACGATGGAGTGGATTTCTTATTAACTTGTTTAATTTTTTTGTTTTAAAAATTTGAAGTGACTCTTAATTAATATTTGTTTATTAACTTAACTCTAATTAAATTATAAAGTAATTAATGATTATCGGAACTAAAAAGTATTATGTTTAAATGGAGATTAAAAAATATTTATTATTTACATCATCCTATGTAATGAGTAAAGCTATTAAAATTACAGAAAAAAATTATTTGACAACTAAATTGGTATAATAGAAAATATGGAATTTTCCTTCATTATAAGTATAAATTTTCCAAGTAATTATTCATAGATGTTACTACAATATTAGCATATTTTAAAGTCTAAGAAGTTAAACTGCAATTTAACTCCTTCAGGGGAGGGTCATTAAAATTTTCATGTTTTAGATAATTTAAAATATTAATAATAAAATTAACTACATATTGAATACAAAATATATAAATTATCTTGTATATATATATAAATAATGAAAAATCGGAACCATTGCAATTTAATACAAAATATCATAAATCTTTGATTGTGATATAAGATTCGGTTACACAGTTTTTTTAATTACTTACTTATTTTCCAAACTGATTTTTTTATCAACAATACTTAGCTGCCCTTTTGTGCTTCTTCCCAAGCATTCGCCACTTAAAAGCACAAAAGCTGCTGCAGCACAAGCTTTTTCCTGGTCACTATCCGAAGCAAGCATTTCATTCATTTTTATTCAAAGTTACCCTCTAAAGAAATATCGAACTCCGACCGAGAGCTCTGGAAACGATGCGAGAAGGGAAGCTGTTTTCTTCAGACGACGGGTCGTGTGACAGACTAGGCAGACGGTTCTGTGTCACTTGCGCTCAGCCTCATTAGTGCTAACTCATTAGAGGGTGTCATTTGTGCTCAAGCCTTTAAAAGGGTACCACATCGTAACTTTTATCTTTGTATGTAAAATTTCTCGATTTTACAATGTGCGTCATATGGTAATGAATTACCGTCAAAGTGAGAATGATACTCCATATCTCTGATAACGTTAAAAGGCTGTTGTGAGAAAAATGCTAATGACCGTTACCGCGTTTCAAACAATTGATAAAAGTAATAAGTAGAGTGAGCGAAATTTGCTTTAAAAATTTATTATGATGGAGCATGCTTACTATTTTCTTACACCGAAGACATTTATGAAAATTATAATTTTGATGCACATAATACAAATTTAATCTATTAAAGTGAATTCTAATTTTTAGTTTTAGAAGGATTTAATATTTATATGTCTTAAAGTTTAATTTTATTTAACAAAATGAAAAAATACATAAAAAGTTTTTGTTTAATTCAAATTTAAATGGATATCAATATTGTTTAGCTCTTTCAATATGTATGTATGCTTATAAGTATATATATTCTACAAACGGATACTTGAATCGAGCTAATGTATTATTTTACGATAAAGATGGTGAAATAAGTTATCTTTTTTTGCAAAATAATAAGTACTTCGGCTAAAATAAATTATAAGAATCATATTTAAAATTTCAAAAAAAAACAAAAAAAACAGCTGCTGGTTAATTTTCAGGGTGAAAAAACATATTCAAATCGAATGTGTTGATAATTACTGAAATTCCTTCAAATATGAAATACATTACTTCATTTCCTAGCTCATTTATTGTCCTATTTAACTATACATATTCTAATCTACCACAAACGATATCTAAATACAGCATCTAAACGAACTACATTAAAAGTTCGCTCGCATTAAAGTTCGCTTAGTTCTCAGATACAGCATCATGTGCTTAAGTTTTATTCGCAGGTAATAAAGTAGTAAATTTCTGTCTAATTTTCTTAAAAGCGCTACCAGTGATTTAATACCAATTTTCAATTTATCTAAGATCCAAGCATGAAAGAAAGCTAGAAATTAAATACGTTACTTCATATTTTATTCATTCTTTTTTTTGTCCCTGAATTTCTTGCCAAAAGTATAGATTCATATAAATTGAACATTTATTGTAACCGAAAATGAAATTACAATAGTAAATGTTTAAATATTAAGGTGTAAGATAAGAGTAATTTCATAGCTATGTAAGTAAGGTTCATGAAGTTACTTTTTTTTCTAAAACGTATTGTTGCACTTACATTGTTACATCGTTGCACTTAGGAACAAGTTTTTTCTTTTTTAAATACTGCATCCTGACATACTGCCAATTACAAAATTTCATTAAATAAGGTAGGCAATTGTTCAAAAATTGCAAAAAACAAATATACTAACTCAAGTGTGAATTAGTATATTTTTTCTCTTGTTTTCATTTATACGTACAACATTTCACACATCAATACAGAAAATTAGCAGATATGCTTAGTTGCTTTGTTTTAAATTTCAAAGGACTGGCCATGTGTGTGTGCGTGTGTGTGTGTGTGCCCAGTCCTTTGAAATTTAAAACTAAGTAAATAACGTTTTATATATATATATATATAT
>JAOUZG010009854.1:94310-110345 GCA_026289955.1 Argiope argentata
CCCTTATTTTGTATGCAATCGTAATGCTTCCCTCGTTTTTGCATACAGTAAAACATTTTTAATGGTTGAAATTATTAGGATCCTTACTTCAACCGGACAGAACTGATGAGAATTAAACGTCATATATATGATAAAAAGAATTGATATTTTTCTCTATTTTTTAGGTTACTGTTTTGCTGGATTAGAAACAATCAATCCAGATCTCAGAATTCCAAAATTACCTGTGTAGGGAATATTACAACTTTAATAATTGGTATACTCATACAGAACACAAAATCGGCATCTAATATTAAAAAAAACCCCTTTCTTAAGCAAAATCATATCATCCTTTTCCAAAAAAGGTCGTTTTGAAAGAAAAATGTAGCTTTGATCTAGATAGAAGCATTAATTTCACGTTTAGTAAAACTTTCACATTTTGAAAAAGGAAAAAAATTCTTGCAAGAAATTCATCATCACTTGCAGTTTTCTATTCTTATTCTGCATGTTTCTGTTTTTAAAAGCTCTTGAATTGGTCCCATTTTCAGCAAAAGTAGACGGTATGGTAACGATAAATTCAATTAACTTTTAATGACACTATACCTGAACTAAGAAATGAATTAACTTTATCAGTGGATATTTGATAAATCTTTTCTGATTTATTCAAAACGCCAGTCCTTATACCTCATGAACTCCATCACATATGTCCGAGTGTTATTAAGATAATGCAATTTTGTATAGGTGTCGAAGGTGTTAATTTCGAACAAATTTTTAAGCCCTTTAATTAATACAATACCAGGCTATTTTTTAAAAAAATATTTAAAGGTAATAAATATGTTATAGACTTTAGCGAAGCAGAAATAGAATTTCAACAGCTTTAAATTAATAATGATGTTAGGTTATTCTTTTTTAGGGGGGTAGGAGGTTCTCCCAAAGAGGTTTAAATTAGAATTAAAAATTTTTCCTTAATTTAATGTTTAGATAAAGAGCTCTATCGTTACTCTCAGAAAGCAGTTATAATTATTATCATAAACTGGAGTTGGAAAAAACTAAGTCGAAAAGATAATAATTATTATCAAAAGACACCAACCAATATGTGTGCCTTTAGTATATCTTGAGGAATAAACGAATAAAAACAGAAATGTAAAGTTCATAAAATATCAAACTTGAGTTTAGATTTTATATGCTGAAATTAACTTGAAAATCAGGACCTATTTTGTATTATTGAGCTTAAAGAGATTAGTGATGTATTTTGGGGAACCATTTTCTTTCATTGAATCGATGAAACAATTTTAATAAACTATGTTTTATTCTACTTTAAAGTATATTCCTCAGAAAGGTAAAGTTCTATTTAGGTGATTTAAATATGCCAATTTTTTCTTATTTATGCTATTTGGAAAATACTCCTATTAAAGTAAGCAATATCAAACAAATTTTTTTCTTATCGTAATAATCATAACGTCAAAGTAAACAAAAATCTATAGAATGATAACTGTGAGGAAAGCACAAATAATTCTATTTACTGACCAATTATTTTATATATATATTTGTTAACTGATAAAGTTGTATCACTAAAAAATGAAGTTGAAGTCACAACTTATGTTCTGTCATGGCCTCAAAATGTAATTCCCTGAGTATTAGATACTCTATTCTATTTAAGATATAGTTTTCAAATTTCGCGTGTGAAAATATCCTGTTTAGACATCCTTATTCTTTATCTTTTTCAATTTCTACAATTAGCTCCCATTATATCTTGTTCTATCATCTAGATTTTTTTATTTTTTGCTCTTCATTTTCCCTCTAAATTTAATCTAACGCCTAATCTAAAATAAATTATCAAAAATTTACCTAGCGTTCTTAAAGAAAATTTATCAGTTTTACAGTGAGAAAAAAAGCAAATATTTCGAAGATAAGGACCCTTAATTATCTCACTTAATCTTATCAATGCGAAAAACATGCATTCTCTATAGCCCCTCTAGATGCACGCCAAGTTTTCCTGCCAAAGGTGATTAAATCCCAGTAAACCTACCATGTGAGCGCAAATGACACCCTCTAATGGGTTAGTGATAATGAGACTGAGCGCAAGTGACACAATCCCAGGCAGACGGGGGTGCTGTCACGAAGGGGAGGATGGCAGTTTTACGACCTTATCTGTGAAGACCACAGGTCGTGTAACAGCGGCTTTACACTGTCCTCATAGAAGAAAAAAGGTAGTTTTAAAAATGACCCACAAAAGATAGGAGATGAGCCAAAACATTGAGTTAGCACTTAGTTAGAAGCTAAATTAGTTATACCGAGAAAAAAAACTGCAGGAAAAAATTTCACGGTGATGAGTTTCTGTAAAATCGGCTACAATATTTGCGATAAAAATTATAACTTTTTGTGATTTTAAAAAGGAAGGATTTCTCTAAAATTGGAAAAATATATTCTTCAAAATTCCCGTAAAAAAGTTTTCGAGATTTTTTATGTCTTATTATTGTTTACCTACTTCATCCCTTCAATTGAAGCTCGTTGTTGCTTAACTCGGAAAAACTACCTGATAATAATGGACTATCCATTTTTCAACTAAGGATGAACCTTTTTTTCTTTTTCAAGTCATGGAAAGTTCATGATTTTAGTCGTAAATATCTCCACTAATTTTACAGATAACTGCACGAAATTATGCATTTTTATTATGTACACTTTTTGAATGGGGCGCTTTGTCTATCTCCTCTATTTCTTTGAGTTGTTTTTGTAACGCCTTTATTTAGCCGGTAGGAGGGCTGTTATTGTCTCATTAAACCCATCATAGTCACGTTAATATGAGTACACTTATTTCCCTGGTTGTACAAGACGCCGCTTTGAATGGAAAGAGATTTACCTTTTGCCTATCTCGCATACCTATTTGTCAGAATCGGCTGTAAATTAAAACCAGCTAATTGGGTAGGACTTTTGGACATAGAAGGAAGCAGTGTCAATAATTTTTATGAAGAAACGTTATTCCATCACTCTTTTGAACATCTCTTGGTTATTAACACGTTGTCTAACACACTTCCATAAATGTTCGATTCGATTCAATCTCTCCACTGTGGAAGAGAATGCAACTGATATTGTATAGCTGTGTTTAGGATCATAAATCCTGCATAAATCACCTGTCTCCAGAATTCGAATGCCGCACACTCTGCTTCAAACTTTGCTTTAAAATTTTTATATACTTTATATGAATCGATTGAGACTACAAGACGTACGAAATCGGTTAATGGATGTAAATTTAGCGGATGCAATTAAACGGATATAAATTTTTTTATAAAAAGTGGATCGCCCAATCAGTTTTGCAAATCATTAAGATTAACAGATTAGAATCCATAACCTTCTAAATCACGTTTTTCAGCCTCGCCAGGACCCACTAAACTGTTGGTGAATAAAAATAAATCATTTGTTTGAAAGATTTGAATTTAGTGTGACTCAAACAAGTGAATCGAAAGAGTGAGAGACATGAGAAGGAGAGCGGGGCTCACTTGATGTATCAGAGTTGTCATTAACAGGAGTATGTCCATGCCACTTCACACGTGCGGTTTGAATGAGTGAAACGTCGCCAGAAGTGGCAAGCCCTGATCGTCATCCTTTGCCTCACTTATTAAAGATGACTCGTTAATTACCTCACAGTTCTCACACCAAACAACCCGTCGAAGGCAGACTATAACAAACACAACACGGCTTTTGATGAAGAGACTAATATCGAGAAGGCATAACAAAGTACGAGGCTTTATTTGTTGTATTACAGAAAAAGTACGTTTGTTTTTGTCACTGTAGTTGTTTAATTATTGAGATTGGTGAAACAGATATTCATTCTCACGTGAGGCACTTTATCTAGTTTTCAAGTTCGGAACATCAAAAATAAGACGCTATCAAGGATCAACTAATGTTTATTCTTGACATTCGAGGAAGTTTCCACCCCAAACAAACAAACAGTGAAGATAGACTGAAAATAGTAGAGGGTCACACCGAGTCATATTAGAAATCTGTTTTTATGAAACGCAGGATTTCGTATCAGAGATAAAAAAAAAAAAAAATGCTTCATTCCAAAGATCATTTTGAGATTACATTTTCATTTGGTGGTACTAAGTATTCTTATTAGTTGAATTTGAAATTCACGTATAGTTGGCAAACTATTTGTACGATACAAAGCCGCTTTTCGTGACCAGTTGGTTACCTAGAAGTATTGGCTACATTTCATTTTAATATCTCGTGAAAGACTCCATGCTTTAAGCTTCTTCAATAAAATATTTTAAACCTATTCTGGTTTTTTTTTATTTGCTTAATCTGAGGACACCAGCTGTTTCCGGAATGTGCTACCTTACTAATTCAATTAAGAACTCACAGAATATTTTAGGATTTTGTGGAATTCAGGTTTAATTTTCCAAATGCGAATTACAGCCTCTTTGAATAAATTTGAGCATCGATCATTAGATGTTTTTTAAGAAGCGGGTGAGAGGCTATGGTTGAGTCAAGCATCGAATAGTAATAGGTATCAACAACGGTATTTGGGAAACGGTTCTCGATTTGAGGCTGTGATCCATTCAGAAAGAGTCTCTTTCCACGATACCACAATCCTACCAAAAACCTAGCTGTCCGGTCACTCGATAACCTTAACAAACGTTCTTTTTCGCGGTACTTGAGCCGCTGCTGAGTGGTGTTCCGATTCCACTCCAGAACCCGATCCGCCAAAGAAGCGAATCTGGTGCACGTCAAATCAGTCGGAGTCAAAGGTCCACCCACTCACTGGTGTGGAAATTTGGAGAAGGAATGCCTACTAAAGTGTCGTCCTCCTCTAGTAATCGAAGCTCAAAATTACAACTTCCGTCCCCAAATAGCTCGTTGCTTTAAAACGGGACGCAAATATATCTAAATTAAACTAAATTTTAACGATATCGTAAATTCGTTTTTTTTTTCTGCATAATAAATTGCTCAAATAATAAACGGAATTCTTCTTCGCTAGCTTTCAATGATGGAAGAAAATCTTGACATTAAATAATCGATGAAACCACGAAGACTGTGTTTCATTACAATTATTGAAAGCACTGTTGTAAATTATGTAAGAGGATACTTTAATGACAACTGTAAAAATACAGAAATTTTTTGAATTTTAAAATAGTATAAAGATTATTTATGTACCAAAATAATTTTAGAGTTATATCAAGGAAAATATCGTTAACTTTTAAAATATAACCACTCCTGCCTAAGAGCGCCAATGCTAAATTTTTAAGCCTTAGATCAAACAGTCTGTCTACACACGAACGGTTTCCTTTATTGTTGGCGGGTGCAAGAGATGCTCTGTGTTGGGGCCCAAAAGCTCATTTGAAATTAATAACAAGTGGCCAGGCAGTTTCAATTAGGAAAAGGCTTTCTGTGATAAAAGGATGTATATTTTTATTATTTTCTATCATTAAATATATTTTCGAAAAAAACTCCGAAAACAAAGTTTCTTGTCAAATTGACCAGTATTATTTATCACATTCAATAAACTATAAACACTAAAATTTTAAGGGGAAAAAAAAGGCTTCCTTTTATCCGCGACTGCCGAGTTATGAGGCCCTCGAGACTTCTGCATTTAAGGCTCATCAATGGCAGTTTCCGGGGATCGCTATAAGCTGATCGGCTGAAGTTGTTTTAGACGGAAATTGAGATGTTTCAAAATGTTTTAAAACATTTATGATCCAAATTTCATACCTCGGTTAGCTTTAATAGAAGAAAACTGGAAATGTTTTTACTTGAAACTGCAACGTGTCAGGAATATTTTAGCAAATATAAACAGTATAATCGGTAAAAAAAATTTAATTTAAGATTTTGCAATTTTTTTCATTAGCATATTTTATGGTTCGTTTTTTTCTTCTGTCGGTGAAATGTGCGCCTATTTCAAACGGTTCCGAAATCCTTTATTAAGCTCCAATTAAAAAAGGCACAGATCTCTATTCCTACTAAGAATGAAAACAATGATATTTCAGCACTTGAGAGGCCCGCTCTCGGATCTGCGGCAGTCACATTTGTCATACGTACGTCCCGAAGAGTGGGAATATGCAACTCCGAGGGATCTGCTTTAAGTTTTTATTAGTTATTTGCCTTTCAACAGATTAAAAATGAAGTCGAATCGTGCACTTTTCTGCTATAAATTTTGATTTCAGTATTGAATAAAAATAAATTTTGCACCATTTTGTCATGCAAATATGGTTCTTTTAAGGATACCATAGGAATAGGCACGCAGATTTTTCCCGAATATTAAGATCGTTTACACTTTAATTTCCCAAAACGGAATATGCCTGAAATTCAAAACCTTTTTAACATTTCGACAAATATTTAATCCTGCGATTTTCTTTCATGGTTGAAAGCCAAGGAAGAAGAATCTTGTTGAATATCTGTGTGTTTTACGCAGCGAATAAAAAACACAAGTTGTAATATCGCGAATGTTTAGATGACGCTTTTGATGGCGTTCGGATAGAAATAGTGCATTAATATACGTTCCATTTATGCACAAAATGAATGCATTTAAAACAATTCAAATAACAGAGCTTTAACGTCTGACGCCCGGTAGAATCGTGATCGTGAAATTCTATTTCAATGATTGAACTGATATAAAGTATAACCATTATGCACGACAAATCAGCTAGTCGCCAAAGGCAGCTACACATGCTAGATGTGATTAAATGAGTGTAGAGATGACGAGCAGTACCTGTCCTGTTTCCGCTTCCAATTGAGAGAACAGATTAATGCTGTAGTAATGCAGTTTTTTCATATTGACGCCCGGATGGTAGAGGGCGGTCAGTCCGGCCTGAAAAATGAAAGGGCCTCTGGGCATTAGAGAGAACTCATTCGTCATAAAAAGAAGTTTCATATTCAGCTTTAATTTGAAATTAAACTTTAAATCAAATCTTATGTCATAAAAAATTTCCTTTCCTCATTAGCAAAAATTGGCATGCATGGTCAGCTTTAGAAGGAAAACTCATATTCAGCAAACAATTGAATTCAATCTAAATATTTACAAGTAAAAAGAAACCAATGGGAATTCTCCACTTTCTGGTAAATTTGTTCTAAATAAAAAAAATATATATTATGTAGTACAGTGAAAAAAAACTGTAAAAAGTTCTTTCCTCCAAATAAAAAACAAAATTTTATACATAATTTTAGAGACAAGTATTACAAATATTATCTATCTAAGTTAATTTTTTAATTATAGTTTACACTTACACATGGACATACAAACTAACAAACAATCGATTTTTTAAAATTAAAAATTAGATAAATATCAATAATTATAAAACCATGCCTTAAATTGAATCTTTCAAGTTTTATTTTTATTTACTAAGCCTTCAGGCGAAACTTTTTCCAAAGAACAGACTTTAATTTTTGAAAATCCATGGTAAATTGGTAAAACTTTCTATTTTAGTTTTTGATTCTATATTGCCCACATAACAAAAAGTTTCCAATAAAATAAATATTATTAATTAGAAATGTATACTAAATTGAATCTTTCTGGTTATTTACATTTTTGATCTAGCCTTCCTTGCGGTAACAGGTTTTCTAAAGAAACAGATTTTATGTAAAATGTTATCGACATCTGCAGATTCAGTGATACGACGTCCAATTGCATCGGTTGCGCTTTGATTCCTTGCGTTGCACTGACTTCATTCCACAAAAATGATGTCCATTTTTTAGCTAAGAAAGATCTAAAATGTTATTCCTCCAACACACGAGGTGGAGTTTTGTGGGGGATCGCAATACTTTTCTTCGCATATTATGAACAAAGTAAGAAAAAATTCCCTTTGAAAATGCGTGTAGGCTTTCTCTTTCTTTCTTTCTTTTTTTTTGCCTAGTCCTCCTTTTACAATACCATTGAACTGAGCTGAGGGACAAAAACGTAGCGTTTCTGGAGGGTAGACGTCCTTCAAGCGTGGGACTCGGTAGAGATCAATGAGTCCAATCGACAAAAGACTGATTTTGTTTGCCCAAGTATAGTTGAAGAATAGAATACCACGAAGGAAAATTATTATTCGACTTATCAAACAAAACTTTTTATTGAATGGCTTTTTAATTGTTTTTTTTTAAATTTGTCATTGATTATTCGTTAGCATAATTTCTAATTTCAAGCCCTCAGCAAATACAATAATATTTTTGAAAATATGTATCATTCATCGCTTCTCCCTTCGAGGCAGCATCGAGAGAGCAAATGAGACCTCGTTATCACACATTCGTAGTAAAACAGAACTGAGGGAAATTACAACACTCGCAAGAATTTTTGTTTTTATTTATCCTACGGATTGGAAAATAAATCTATTACATTATTGACGAATTTAAATATAATTTTCAAAATGAAATTGCGATTTAGTTGGAGCACTGAAAATGTGAGGGTACTGCAGTTTCAGTTACTCATACACATGCTGCCTGCGCGCGACACGAATGAAATATTTATGCTTACTGCATGCCAAGTGGATCCTGCAGTCAGCTCCGACTTCTCGAGCAAAAGTACATCCCTCATTCCAAGTCGAGCTAGGTGGTAGGCGATGCTCGTCCCTACTGCCCCGCCACCGATGATGAGGGCCTCCGGAGCAGATGAGCTGGACGGAAAAAGGTGAGTTTTCAAATTTTGGATACGATAGGAAAAAAGAACTTATAAAGCATTTATTATTCACAAATAAATAATAAATTCTTTAATCCAATGTTGACTTCATGGAATTGCAGAAGCGCAATAATTTGATTCTAATGCAGATAATCGAACCGATATACCGACTTCCATAACAGGACATTCTAGCATGCATAGATAATATATTACCAAATATTTATTACCTCTTTTAGAAATCTGTATCTTCCGAACTTATCGCGAAGAATTGTGAAGAAGACGACAAATCCTCAAAGATCATAACAAAGTTTGCAAGTGGAAATAATGTCTCTTTGTCCTAAATGTTAGAGTGTGTGATACACATCTACGTTTTGCTGCATTTAGGTAGCATTAGGCACAAAATTTAATCGGCAAAAAAGGGGGAGGGGGAAATCAGAACTAAATCTTAAGACAGATAAACAATTTTAATCATTAGATCATATATCAAATCTTCATAACTTGTACGCTCTAGAATTATATGCCGATCAGTTAAAGTCATCTTTTTCGCAGTTTCATTTCAGGAAGACTTTTTGTTTCCTCTCCCACCTCAAAATTATCTGGAGCAATGTAGATCCATTACTTAGAGTTCTTCTCTAGTTTCCTTTGAATTGCAAACATGTGATCTAACCAGTCATTTCTAGAACATACCTTGCGATCTTTTAATACCTTTTTCAGAAAATCAACAGATTTCGTCAAAGTAGACACTGATTAGTCAAATATCTCAGTTTAAACAACGGTTTACATGATTCTCAACAAAGACACTAAAATAATCATACGGATTTTGATGTGGATTGTACGGAGAAAACGATACAAATTCAGCATTTTGTAGAACAAAGAATTACTAAATAACAATGGTGATATGAAGACGAGTATCATCATGGCTAACAACTTGATTGGAGAATAATGAGTAATCGTTTCTTACGATTCAGACTTGTTAAATAAAGCCGCAGATGATTTTAAAATAAAATAATTTTGAGAATATTTTTATTGTTAGAGGGGATTTATCATTTTATCAAAAAGTATTGGGATATGTATTCCAAACTGCTTAAAAACATTTTTTCCCTTTATAGATGATTTGGCAAACGTTGCGCTGCCTTGCAAATTATTTCTAGCGAATATCTTGATTGTTAACTAAAAAACAACGAATGCATTGTTAATGAGTGGGGAAGGGATCTATGGTGGGAAGAGGAATGGGGTGCTGTAGGTGATGATCACCGATAACCCCCCTCCCAAACATTCACTTTCTGGATGCCTGTATTTCATTAACGCAACGAACATGCACATTGTTTGATACCTTAAAAGCTAAACATAAAGTGAAAAAAGTTATATATTTTTATCCTAAAGTATAAAAAAAGGAAATAAAGAAAACCAATATTCATTTCGGGGAAAAATTGAGTGCATGATATTTTTTGTCAGTCTGTCTTTATCCAACACAAATAAAATCGATGATTTGCCCACGCGGGAACATGCTACGCATAACTGTCCGAGTGAGAGACATGGCGTATCCAAACCTAGGCCACAAACAGACATCGCTTGGCCTGCGACTTATTAATTGTGATTGCGAATGCCAATCTAACAGAAAATTGAACGTGTTTGAATTCAATTGGCTCGTTTGTGAGAATCATTGGAATTTGGAGTAGCAAAACATTTTCGGCTCCAAATTTGCCATTCAAAATGATGGCTCCCATATCGTTTTTCATCAATTTTTTAATGACCAATCGCATGCCATTGCACAGCTTTGGCGGGTTCAAATTCCGAAGTAAAATAACCGGAGACCCAACTTTCAGCTGTAGAAAGTGTGGCAACATGTCTTGCAAATCCAATGAGCACAAAACCTTTCTTAAATAATTTACAGCCTCGACAGCATCGCAAATGTATCGATCGATTTAAAAGTCGGTTTAATGTACCAGGTCGTCTGGCAACGACTGCTGTATCTTGAAGTTTAAATCTTCGACGTCCACATTTTTTGCTGCCAAAATGACTTTTTCTGCCAACGACGCATGATTTATGCAGTGAGTGCGTACATCGGGGAATATGCGGTCAATGAGAGCATTTTACGAATCAACGATGGTGCAGAAATTAGCGGGCCATTTCATGTATCCAGTATTTTCATAGACAGCAACTTTTCCACCGCCGATATCCGACATTTGGTAAAGGATTGTGTCAACAGATGGATTTTGCTGCATTTGGACGCGCAAACTTATTTTCAGCTGGACTATTTCGACATTTACGCCATGGTTGCGATGATTTCAAGCAATTTTATCTCATCAGCGTATGTAAATAAATTTTTGTTAGGGAATTCTAATTACCTAACGTCATGAAATATATTTTACGAACCATTCTTGTACCTGCCAAATACACTTAAAAATTTTCATAACACAAACACCGTGACACGATATATATATATATATATATATATATATATAGATAGATAGATAGATAGAAAGAGAGAAAAGAGAGAGAGAGAAAGAAGGAGACACGCATACGCTGGACGAGTGGGATCACAAGCCGGTCTATTAAAAATTTTACTTTGTCGAAGCCAAATAAAAGAAGAAAGAAAAGAAAAAAATATAAATTCTATGAATGACAAAATATTAGGATAACGTTCAATTTTCATCAAGTATAATTGATCAAATTCTTACATGTTCTCATTATATTTACTTAATTATTAAAATAATAATCAAACGGATCATGTGTTGTATTAAGACTGTTTAATGTGGATGTTAGGATATGCGTAGTTTTAACAGATAAATTAAAACACACATGTATTTACAAAGTTAATAAATAAAACGATTGGTACTTTTCTACTAATTCGACCTTGCAAATTTTGTATTGGGTTGGTCAGTTTCTGTTTGAAACGGCGCGTGCTCGATGTAAAGCAAAGTGATAATTCATTTTACATCCTAAAACCGTCGTTTGAAACAGCCACTGGTACAGAATTTGCGTGGCCGGTTCGGCTGGAGGAGAAATTAAAGAGCTAACAATCTGAAATAAAACATTAACGTAGTAAAAATGTGCTGACATGTTATACCATACAGACCCACTTATTACAAGAGTTCATCATAATGTGCAAAACTTAGGCCACAAAATACCGGTCTCTGGCACTGCAGTGAAGTTAAGCTCGCAAACATTCGGACTCCTTTCCTCCCAGCGAATTCAAAATTCTGTGACATGCTGCACTCGATGTTCGATTCAATTCCTATCCCTCATATCAAAGTCCATCTTTCCAGCTCCCCACACCCCTCCGACTGAATGGGCAAAAATATTTCTTCGCCCTGAAGGTTCCGCCCTTCTCGAGAAAGCGCACACTCGAGAGAGCCGCTCGGTCGGGGTTCCGGGGGGTGGCGACGCGCATCCCTCGGACTGAGGAAACGGGTGCTCAGAATCTTAAGAGATTTCTTTTATGTTTAGAGTATTGTGGAAGGAAGGAAAGTTTACATATAATTCTGTCATCACCACGATTTATTTTTATTAAAAGAATTCCTTTTTTTTGAATTTCACATCAACAAAAGAAAATTTAAACAAAAATATTTTTTATCATCATTATTTCCCAAGTTTTTAAATTTTTTTTAATCAGTTAACTTCTTGGGTATTTTTCGATTGCATTGAACTCTCATAGTCACGCACTGCTGGCGCAAAAACTGAGGCAGAAACGATAACACAAATACCAAAATTCTTTTTGATTTTCCAAAAGGCGAAACAACAATAACAACCTAAGATCCGTCTCACTGCAGCATCTTTCATTAATTCTCCAATTATATCTCTCTCCAAAAAAAAAAAAAAAAAAAAAAAGTAAGCTCATTACGTCGAAACATGTGTCATTTTTTTTCTCCGGAAAACAAGTAAATCATATCAGAAATTATTGAATTTCTTTTTTAATTGTCAGTTTAGAAACATCAGATCAACTGAGGTGTGACGTTTCGAATGCCACTACGATAGAATCCTCCCATTGCAGAGAGTGTCAGTTCGTCATTTTCCTCACAGCAGCAAACAACGAAGACGTAAAGACAACTTAATTTTAGCAACTGCCACCTTATTTCAGCGAAAATCTCTTATGGCGAAAGATTCGGAATAATTGCAATGGCCTGGAAAATAGAAGTTGAAAAAAGATTTTCGACCCCGTAACTTAGAATGCGTTTACAATTCCACGCACACAAAATGTAGAGAAAATACTGAAATTGTTAAAAAAAAAAATCGAAATTCAGCCTATTCCTCGAGATTGAGACCTCTGAGTTTGAAAGGCGCATTTCGAGAATTATGCACATCATTGATAAACTAACTCGAAAACGACTCGAGATAGACTGATGAAATTTGGTTCTTTAGATCAAACAAACAGATATCTACCGAATTTTGAGCAAAATCCACTAAGAGAAAATGTGTCTTTCAGACTGTTAGAATATAAGTTTACTTCGTAAGAACAAAACAAAGAAAGCCACATGGATAAAAATTTGGTAATGAAATTTAGTATGCTTTCTATAGAGGCAAATTTGTGAAGTTCAATCAAATTTTAAGCAAAATCCGTTCAAAGGATCCTCTACTCTAATATGAAACCCCCCCCTGCTCTAATATGAAAAGGGACACAAGTGCAAAAAAAGAAAAAAGAGAGCCAGATGTTTATAAATTGGGTGCAAAGATTTAACATCTGTCGCGCGGACACTTGCCGAATGTCAAGGCAACTCCGGAGAAGAGTTGAACGCCCGTCGATCGGGGCATTCGGAATCATGTAAGCGTGATAACTCCAGATACAACGAGCAAAATGTTACATTTGATTTTTAATTTTATGACTGCAAGTGTAGTTTTGTGTCACATTTTGTCTCCAGTCGTTTGGGGAAAAATCTTCCTAAAACATAAATTCGATGTTCAGATACTACTAACCTATTAATAACCAATAAAAATCTCGGCATAATCAGTAAAAATGCGAATTCATAACACAGGTACATATTTCGTTTCTATTGTACGCCAATGCCGAGTAAAGCGCTCTCTGGAGAAGGTGCTCGGGGCACCACGTTTTCGTTGTAAAGATCTTTCCTGCCGTCTCGTGAAATGCGAGGCGGTGGGACAAGCAGAGTGGATCTTCCTCTTCCAGTTAGTTACCCAAAGCTATCTGGAAATTTTCATCAATATTTTCTGGAGCGGATGATATTTCGATAATTTCTGCGATTTTACTTTTTGGAATTCCATGGTAAGTATATACCTGTTTTCAATTTCTGTATTTTTTACAACTTTATCTCAAAAGATACCTTTTTTAAAAAATCAATAACAAATTATGTATAAATTTTTTTCACTTTTTTTTGTATTTCATTTTGAGAATTCAATAATTATGTTAACTAGAAATTTAAATTCAATTAATTAAATAAAAAGAAATTTTTTATTATGATTTGAAATTTAGTTTTCTATTTTTGCATTCAATTAGAAATCATTAATTTTGAAAATTGATTTATTCTTTGAGTCAACAATGATTTTATATATTCTTCAAAACGTCTGCTTTCAATTCTTGCGTTTTGTTTTCAAATCATAAATTTTATTAGTGATAAACAAGGATATTCACAGAGAGCAAATTCTTTAACTTAAATTTTTTCTTATAATTATTTTTAAATAAATAAAAAAATTAATGAATGCTGTTCTTTTTTCATTTTATTTCTAGGAAGCTTACATTTTGGAAATAATTCATTTAGAATAAGTTTAAAAGATTTGAATTATCTTCATTCTTGCTTTTAACAGAGAAATTATTTATCGCAATGAATTTGAAGCTCAAGTTTTGACGTAAGAAACATGTGAAATGCGATAACGAAAACATCCTAACCTAAGAAAAAGTAAAACGAAAGGTCGAAAAGATTTTTTTTTAAAAAAAAATCCATAACTTTTCAACCAGGCGCAACGTTTAGCGAAATAATTCCCACATGCATCAACACGCGATAAAAGAGCACGAGTTTGAGTTCACCAGTCGAGACTCACATTATCTTTCCGAAAAACAGGAGAAATTATCAAATTTTTATAGGTCGTTGCTTTTTTCCCATTATCTTGGAATCCTTCCTCAATGCCCACTTGAAGAGATAACATTCCTTCGGCACAATCGCTTCTATTCGCAAATCCTGTTTTTACGCGAAATGAGGTTCTGGTAGTCATTTGACGCAACGCCGGAAGCATCCACTCTGCCCAACAGCATTCCTAAAAATGTTTACGAATCAACATTTTTTTTTAAAGATTTTCTCGCTTGATGAGCATCACATTTTTGGTAATCTCGCTTGATGAACACAATTCGTCTTTAAATTTTACTCCCAACTCGAAACACTCGTTCAGTGATTTTTTTCTTTAAAAATCAGATAATTCATTTCGAAAAAAAGTACTCAAATTTATAACTTATAATAATATATTTTATCATTTATAATGCATACTCTTTTACTAGAAAATTAGCTTTAAAAGAATTGTGTCTGACTGAGCATCAAAATTTAACGAAGATGAGGCATTATCTTTAAATGAATTTGTATTGCGCGTGGTTACTGCCTTACCACGGTGATAATTCTCAATGTTCTATTTAATAATTGCTGTAACTTTTAGTACATCCCTTATTTCAGCGGAAAGTGGTTGTTCTCATACGTCTATGATTACTTTCTCTCCTAAAGAAATCTCCTCCGTATCTTTTTTTTCTTCTGTGACTCGGAATTCGGCCGTTCCAGTTGCGCTATGAAACCCACTCCCTCTCCAACTCCGAGATTATGACCGAAAACAATATTTCGACTCCGCGGCTCTTCCCAAAATTTTCTCTCCGCAACTAATTCAGAGATATTGTGCACTGCTAGCAATTCGTTAATGCAACACTTCCGAAAGAAGCCCGGACACAGCGCTGCGTTTCTACAGAGACGCTCATGTTTACTGTCAACCGGCAGGCCCATAATTTCTATCTCCAAGTCTCTCTATCGCCATTCGCACTCGATGCATTTTCCCGTGGCTGATGAACTCGAAAAGAGTGAAAACTGCTCTCGTAAGCTAGCAATGTTCATTGCCAATTCTCTGATAACCGATACGGTGTTTTTATTTAAAAATCTCACGGTGCCCCCCCTTTCCAACTTATTTAATCCTAAGAAGGAATTCCACGACAAGGCTGCGTTTTCATCATGTGAGAACATGGTGTTGTTTCTTTAGGAGGTTATGATGTCTCTGAAATTCACGAGGCAAAAAAATATTTTTACCTGCTTTTACAAGCATTGCATCATTATTAAGTATGTTTCTTTAAAAGCAGATACATTTTTAAAAGGTTTACCTCTTTTACCAGTATAAGTTTATTATTATGTACGCTTCATTGACAGCGGATGTGTTTTTAAAAGGCTAAAGAAGAACTATGACTTAATGGCTGTTATTTCCTCTCAAAATTGGTCGAGGAGTTCCAAAACTTTGTTTGCCAGCTAGAAAAATCAAAAATGAAATATATA